>NDGM011109519.1:0-14158 GCA_002564305.1 Octomys mimax | reverse complement strand
CTCTGTCTCTCTCTCTGTCTCTCTCTCTCTGTCTCTCTCTCTCTCTCTGTCTCTCTCTCTCTCCCCCCCCCATCTGTCTCACACACTCTTTTCTCTACAGTGCTAGCATTAGAGGGAGGGAAGCTGCGGCGGATGAATGAGCTTTGATGTCGACCTCTTGCCGCTTCTGGTAGACCTGCATCAGGAGCCAAGCAGTGGAGCAGGGAGGGTATGTGTGGGAGAGAAGGATGAAAGGAGGCTGAGGGGCTGAGAATGTGGACAGAGTCCTCCCTGTTCCAAAGGAGGCTTCGGGAAACAAAATGCAACCTTGTGATTGCATAGAGGGATTATGAACCCCCTAAACCTCAGAAATGACCATTAAAAGCACTGCTGAACATAAAGAATCAAATTATTGTTCAAGTTTTTGGCTGAAATTTAAAGCAAAAAATGCAACAGAATGAAACAAGCCACAGTCAGGGCCCGTGAGATCAGCGTGTTCAGGCTACATTCTAATCGGGCTGCTGGGTGCGGGGTGCAGGGAGCCCCAAGCACAGACAGGTTTGAGTGACAGCCTCAGGCACACTTGCTGCCCTTCAGCTGCAGCGGAATTGTTTGGATGACTTGTGCCAGATGTCAGAAATAAATCTCAGGCCCTCGTAGTGAGGTTACAGTGGGGACACGGGCAGGCAACACATGAGAATGTCATACTGGCAGGCTCCTCTGGTCTCCCTTGGGACAGCAAGGTGAGGGGCTTCCCGACAGGGTGAGTCCACAGGGACCCTACGCCCCACACACATTCTTGGCATCCAAGGGCCACCTTCGTTTAGACTGCAGCGTTTCTATGGCTCCATCTGGATTAGAAGGGTGTTCATTGCCAAGCTGTCAGAATAGATCTGACCTTGTTCTCCTCCAACTGACACTTGTTCCCTCCTCGTGCAACCAACTGTTTTGTTAACTATGTAAAGGAACCCAAACTTCACCATGTCACTGCACTCCTAACACACCATCTCAATTCTCTGGTGCATTTAGAGTCACAGAAGAGAAAGGGAAATTTAACAATAAATATCTTTTTATTTATTTAACAATAAATATCAACTTCCAGCTTCCTAATCTTTGCTAGAGTATGCAATAATATATATATATATATATATATATATATATATATATATATATCTTGACATCCACAATGAATTAGCCCCAAAGATAGCAAAATCTGTTATGCACAAGTCCCTTCTGCTACATGTCATAGCAGTGGTTGTAACCCATGCCTATGCCTCTGTATTTTTCCACTCCTCTCTAGATAACTCATGAAAACTAAAGTCACAGGGTAGTTGTTATGTGGTATCCTTTAAAAAATAGTAACAAGAAAGATGTCTGTATGTGTTCCACACAGACATAAGTGTTTTCTCCGTTTCCATTCTTTGCTGATTGACTCCACCACTATGGAGTCCACAGGTCTGAAGGCCCACTAGTAGAGCACCACCAAATGATCATTTGTTTAGGGTTTTCTATGAGCAAAATCAGCAGGAAAAAGTGCATAAATTTAAACAAATAATCAGTTCACTCAATATGCCCAATCTGTAACTTCACTTTATATTAAAACATTTCCTGTTATTAAAATTAGACATCCTACCATTTCTTGACCTTGTGGCTAAGAGCAAGTGTAAAACTAGACATCCAAGCTAAAGTAGCACAATTAGTAACAGAAGAAAATTACTATTAATATTTTTAAGGAAAAATGAAAAAATAGATATTATGAAGGATTTAGTTTTCTTAGGTAAATAAAGGAAAGAAAAGAAGCCATGTTTTTTTCAGCTGTACCTATTCCTTGATTTGGGGTTGGCATGAGTGCCAGGTACCAAAGAGCAAACAGCTGCTGTGTGTTCTCTTCTGATTAGAGAACAGCACTGTGCCCGCAGATCACTCTGGCTGGGTCAGGAGCTACATGTGCTGCTTGTTATCAGGCAAAGTGTCCTGTAGGAGAGACTCCCCTGTCTACCCTAGTGTGGAGTGACATAGCTTGCTACTAAGATTCCTTGAAACCTTAGTTTGCATCCTACTCATGCCAATATTCACTGCCTAGATATAAAAATGCTTACAGTTTTTTCAGCTCTATTCTGGGTCCGGAAAGGCCAAAAGATGCTCTTTGTAGGGAAGTTTTAGCTCAAAGCAAAACCTCCTTCTGGAATTTAATGTGATATCTCATTATCAAATTCACCCATTGGAATAAAAATTATTGTGCTCTCTTTCTTTCAATTGATCAAACCCAAAGGGATCTGGATTAGATGGCATCATTTGTTTTGGTTTAGAGGGCAAATACACCTGGAGTAATACAATAGGTGCTTCAGCTACATATGCCTATTTGGTACACCAGAACAGTCAGGATTTTTAAAGGCAATGTCCTGATGCGGGACCTCACCATTGTGAAAATCATCAAAGAATAAAAATAAAATAAAATATAGACTAAAGCAGAAAGATTGCATGGGCACCTGGGCAGCCCCCTCTCTAATGCTCCCTCTCAGCTGTCCCTCACACAGCAGGCCATCTTTGGCAACTTCCAGCTTCCATTCCTCCCCTCAATTATGAAATCAGCAAAATTCTCAGGGGAAGACGACCCAGAAAGAACAAATGTGGCAGCCAGAGACAGAGGGATCGATACCTTCAGAGTCTGAGAATGTAATGGGCCCTGTAGGTCTGTTAATTATCAAACAAAAATTCTGTTTCAAGAAGAGAGAAAAAAGCATTTTAATAGCAGCTCTATAATTAGCCACTTCTGTTCATGGTTTCTTAGTAGGTTTTTTTTTTTTATGTTTTTCTGCCTTCATCTTTATTTCCTTTAACAATGTTCACGTAAAATGGCTCAGAATTGCTCTGCCTCTAATTATTTACTCTCAAAATCAACAACCTGGGAGAGAGATGACAAAATAGTAAAAAAAGATCTTTGTATAGGGTGCATGTCACATCGCTGTCTCCATCTTCCTTCTTGATTTTTGTTCTTTTCCAGTGTGTAATCTATAAATATGCCTAAACACCCTGGAGTTTTATTTTTCAGTGTTGTAGATTGTCCATCTGTAAGCTTCCTTTTTTTTCTCTTTTTTTAAAAGTTTTTATTCATTGTAATGAGAAAAAAATACAATGAAACAGTTTAAAATGGGTTAATAGGACAGTTACAAAAATTAATACATTGTATATTGTTGTCTTTATAGTAGTTATTCAGAGGACAAGATGCAGACATGATATCTTGTCTAAACAATATTAGTACAAACCTTTCTTCTCAATGAACTAATAGAAGGTAACTGTATATCTATCTGTCTTATTTTGTATATACATATTTTTTCACTACAAAATGGTCCTTTATTTCTATCCCCCTTTATTGTTTTGTTTTGTCAAGGAGATTATGGGGCCAGAGAAGAAAGTGATTGACAATATATAATGTGCCTAAGGAGAGTCACCTAGAGAGAAAAAATTCTCTCAGGCTTTCACAGAGATCAAATTGGTCAAGCGATGGCTGTGACTCATCCACATGGCTGACACTGACAAAAGATCTACAAGATTCTGAACACGGTTTCAGGCTAAATCTGATAATCCTCTGCTATTATGGACTATGGCACCATATTGGGTCATTTTGCTGAATTCAAGTAGCTACAATATTTGGACTGGCATCAAGTATGAAAAGGTCCTTTAAAGACTTCTCCAAATACAGCTTCTCTAGCAACAATGGAACACTCATCTCTGTAAGCTTCCTTTTTAACATAGATGCACCCTTCCTGGATTTGATGAAAAACAATTTCATCCTATTACCAAGGTCACCTTTGGCATGAAGGAGCTGCTATAACAGAAGTGCTCCTTGGAGTTTCAGGGGGAGGAATTAGGGCAGACGTGTAAAGTGAGTATGAAGAAGGGATCATGACCACAGCTTGCATGCCAAGACCAAACTGTGGTCCAGGAAATATCTAGGAAAAATGATCAATGTCAGATTCCTGGAGAGCAATTGAAAGGGCAAATCCTTAGTGGGTCAAACACAAGAGCAAGAAATTCCTAAAGTGAATCAAGTTCCAAGTTATTACATCCCAACGGAAGCAGGAGGTCAAAATGGCTGATGATTTCTTCAAAACTCAAATTGTTTGCCTCCTTCCTTCTGAAAGACCTTCTTAAAACACCTGAGATTCTGTGTTCAGCAGTAGAAATTGGGAGCCTTGTGTCACAAGTTGTCATGGTTCCATGCCCAACCAACACCTGAGACATGGAAGGAAAGACAGTGTAAGAGTCAGAGCAGGCATTTGTAAGGTAGCAGGTTCAGCTGTCATTCTACCATAGCTGGCATTAAAGGACCACTCTCAGCAGGCTGTCACTCCCAAGTGATTGGAATGCTATAGTGGAGATGGTCACTTGGAGCTGGTACAAGGGCACTAAAAATAAATGTTTAAAGGATGACCTTTGCACTACTGCTAAAGTAACCATAACATAGTCCCCAGGAGGAAGGAAAACAGCACAAATGACAAAGGCACCACTGAAAATGAAAAGCAATGTGTTAAGCGTCTCTCAAGTGGCTGTCTTTAAAATCGATTATCCATACAGTTCTTAGGGCCCCTGTGTTTTATCCAGATATAAGTTCCCCTCAGAGATGAGTCACCTCTCACATTTATATTGCACTTTTGGGATACTCTGCGAAGGGACCATCTGTCCTTCTAATACAATGCTTCTGGAATAAACAGAGAATGACTTCTCTTCAATGCAGAGCAAAATCCCAAATTGCTGTATTAGTACAGTGTCTATAGGGTCTACAGGGTCTCACTACATGTATCAGACTCATAGTGATCCCTCTGTTTATAGCCTCCCAAGTGCTGGGATTACCACACCCATTCTCAATAACCATCTCAGTGTGCCCTGGGGGCAGGGCCAGCGTGGCATGCCCAGGTATCAAACCCCTGGCCCTTGCATCTGCCTAAGCAGGCAATTGCATCTGCTGAGCTATCTGGCCAGCCCAATACTAGAGATCTTGAACAATATGTAGGACAAAAATAAATTCCGCTCTGTTCTCTGAGAAGTAATGGTTCTTGGTAATAGGCTCTTGATGTAGTTTATTGGTCCATCTCGTAGTTTATTAGAGCAAAGCCTGTGTCAGGACTTCCATTATGAACCTATATTTTCTGAGTGGAGAAATTGACAATAAAATTGGGCAATACTGAGTCTTAATCTTGATATTCTGTCCCTGCTCAAGGGCTTAAAAAGAGAAATTTAAAGAAAAAAATAGATTAAGATAAAGTGGTAGAAAGAAAAATTTGTGGATGTAGCATAGTGATTCTCATATTTGTTTATTTTAGTAGTTTTCCTATTTTAAATTTCATTTTTGCTGAATGCTGCTCCCATTTAAGAAGGGATTTGTGTCTTACCAGACAAGGAACGTGAAAGGAAACATTAAAGTAAAATTCTATCCATTTTTCCTCTTAACATTTACCATAATCATGTGTCACAAAATCACCTCATAATTTGCTGCTAGATTCACTTAAAGAGCTTTAACATTGCAAAAGCTAAGAAAGAAAAAGATAGTGAAGTTCTGGCTTAGTGATTTTTGTCAAGATGTTTTTGCTTTTCTCTGAGCAACAGTAAACCACTGGAAGATGCCTTTAAGATAAACCTTTATGATTTTTTTCATTTAAATAAAATCCAAGTCACACAAACATTTTTGTTTTATTCATGCCACGCTTAGGCAAATTATTTAAACTTGTTTAAATTCCTTCCCAAGGCAATCATTCCTAAGAAAAGATCATTTGTAAAAGATCTATTTCAAAATGCAGTCTTGCTATAATGTCCACTATACAGAGAGACCTTAGTTTAAATTATACCACAGCTATTTTAAATGGGTTTTTAAATTATCTACCTTTGCATTTCATCATGAATGTTTCAGGGAAATTATCCTGAGATAATGCCAACAAATGGCTGCAGACTTTAGGTTTATAATTGCTCTTGTTCATTTAAGGTTCCCAGCAGACCATATCAGGAAATTCAATGCCTGGCAAGTCCGGGTTGATAATATACCGTAACTGGCATTTTCTTATTAGACTAGCACCCAAATCGGCTTTCATTTGTAACAATGACCCTAATTAAGAGAACTATGATTTAAAGCAGACTTTGCATTTTACGAGTCAGATTTGGATATGATAGTATTAGCCAAAGGGTCATAGATTTTTCTTTTTTGGCTTAGAAAATTGATATAATCTCATCTTAATTTAATTTTTCAAATGTATATCACATACTTTTTTTTTTACTTTCATTCTCTTGCAAAATGAGAGACTTCCTCGAAGGTACTGAGCAAATGCACACAGAAGTAAAACCGTTCACATGCACACAAATTCACATGTATATAATAGATTCACTTCAGGCTTTGCTAAATGATTCAATTTCAGATCTTTAAGGGTCTTAGAAAAAGAGTGTTTTACTCTTCTTCTACCTCTCCAACTATCTAAAGTGGAGTAAGCAAGGCCATCTAATAATCCAACCATACAGCATTTTGCTTTGAAAATCAGCTGACAAGGGGCAGGACAGGAACCCCCTGAATCTTGGATACTTATTCTTGTGCTCTTGATCAAATGGTTCAAAAAAGAACACACCTCCTCTTCCCTCCCAAAAAAAAACCGTTTAAAGATGTTACACGTAGCATATCTTAATGATCTGAATTTTGAAAAACTCATCCAGTCAATAGAAATTATTAATTGTTACAGACAGTTAAAGTTTCACACGGACATTTTATTACATTGCTTTTAGAGGCCTTTATGAGAATGGCATCTTGTAAGGACCTGTGAGTGGTCCATCTCAACATATATAAAATGTAATGCCTTTCTCAGGGAGACCCAAAGTAAACTCACCTTACCCAGTGTCTCAGTGGTGATGAGAGGTCCAAGGATCATTAACAACATTTGAAAATCATTTTAGAATTTCTAAGGCATGTTTACCTGTACTATCTCTTTACCTGCAATTCTTTTCATCCTAGTACCATAAAGTTTCAGGGCAAAAATATTCAATATTAGAGTGTTATCATTTGCATCTTAGTATTTGAAAAATGAAGTGTAAGCTTTATAAAGTGAAAACAAACATGTTTTCAAACCATAGGTCCATTATACTATATTATTATCCTAACTTTCTAATAACAGGAAATATTCTTGGTACTATAGGGGAAACAGAACACTTACTATGATTACAATTATAGAATAATAAGTGTAACTTCTCTTGTGAGAACCTTTTTCTGAGCACCAACTTGCACACACAAAGGGCTGCAAAAATCTATACCACAGGTGTTTTCATACCAAATTCACTGATGAGCACATAGAGTATTAGCAAACTTAGCCAATTTGTCTGAATTTGTGTCGCTTAGAAATAACAGAACTAGGACTGGATTCAGGTTAGCTTATCCCTAAAGAAAATGTTCTCAACTGTGTCCTAGACCTTGCTCATGAGAAGGTAAGATTCCACATGGAAATAACCAAAATATAAACAGAAACAGGCCCCAAGAACCTTCCATGCTTACTAAGTATAGAGAAAACCCTGATGGAAAACAGAGAAATTCACATTGGAAAAGATTCCTGCTTGTTGAGAGAGAGAGAGAGAGAGAGAGAGAGAGAGAGAGAGAGAGAAAGTTGTAGAGAGAGCACATGTGTATGTATGTGTGCATACAACAGAGAAAAAGAAGATGAGACATGTGTCATAGATATTTATACTAATATTTTAATCTATGTGTGTAAATATATGAAAATCAAATTTTTTCAATGAAACAATGAGACAAAAAGAAATAACATTATTAAGATCATTCGCAGAACATTCTAAAACTGTTCTAAAACAGTCTGACAATTATTAAGTAGAATTTTTATTATAAGTTTGGTAGAAAAGAATTCCTACCAGGGTCATAGGCAACTTTTTTTCTAGACTTAATTGTTAGAGTTGCTTCATTTCAAAGAAAATGATTTAGGCCTCAGGATATGCAGATCACTATTATAATAAGCCACATTTTTTTAACAAGGGGAGGGCCTTCGGCTATTCTTGCAAGAGCAAAAATTTCCAGGAATTATCCCTACTGCTATTATAAATTAATAAATTTTAGCAGTGCCACACCGCAAATCTTTGGCACTGACCTATATAGAAACATTAATATCTTATGATATTGATTTCAAAGACAAAGTCCAGAACCTTATGGTAAATCTAGAGGAAGTTTGTCTCTCATGATAGATGCTACCATGAAATTCACCTAATAATATCTGAGTAAATCACTGTCCCTGATGAGCTCACGATGGGCTCAGTCAGTGCATACTTCCCCTTCAAGGGACTCTGGACCCTTGTGAACTCTCAGCATATTTCCTCTAAATGAAAACCTGGACTGTTGCTGGTTCCTGTGCTCTGTACGACTGTCAGTGTTAGACTGAATGATTCATCCACCTCAGGTTACATTTTTCATTTTGCCATTTGCATGGGGTTTAATGTGTCCCCTGCCAAGGCAAGCACATTTATAATGGGATGAAATGACTCACTGAAGACTATTAGAAAGAGATTTAGGAAAACCAGGTAAGGCTATGTAAACCAGGCTTTGGTTGCTGGACAGGCTGAATATTGCTCTTTCCATGTACCCCGTTTTGGTGTGATTGTATGAGAACAAATAGATGAATGAATCACGGCACCAGGATTTAAGAAAACCAGGGCTTCTCCTTCCATATCTTCTCCGAGTTCTTGCTTCACATTTACTACTTTGAAGAGTTATTTCAATTCACGAAATGCTAAATATGTCTTCTAAGCTCAATCTTTATAAAGTATGCACTCCAGCCGCTAGCGTATATGCATAATCAGAACCTTGTTTAGGAATAGTGCATGAGTAAGCCAGCATCTGAGACCCCGGCATGTCTGGGGTGAGGGAGGAGAGGGTCAGAAACATTAGTGAGCGCCTGCAGCTATCGGTGCTGTAGGCCGTTGTCCCAAGGAGGCCCGGCCGGATAAACATCTGAGATGATGTTTTCCAGTTTGTTTATCTTCTTCCTGTCATTTTCACTGATAGTCTCTGCTTTCACTTGGCAGCTGACCTTTCACAAATGTTGGCTTTGCTTTAGAAATGCCCTATTGTAAATAAGAGCACAGAGTTCACGGAAGAGAGGCCACTCTAGCTAGAAGGCTCTGTGGGGAAAAAGGGGGGACTTTGTCATCTGCAAAGGTGAGCACAAGCCTGCTCCCAGCCACAGAGAGGCGGGGAAGGTCAGGTTCTGCTTCCCAAGGTTTCCTCCATCCAGGTTTGCTTTCTTAGTATTCCAAAGGAGGACATACTTCATAGCATGGAACTGTTGGTGGGCCATTTTGTTGCTCTGGGGCACTTCTATGAGAAGTTGAGAGACACATCAATATTCAATTCTACTGGTGATGTTTGCAACATGTTATTTTTAACTTTTATTACAATTTTATATAATATTTGTATTTTAGGAAAGGGTCCAGAGGGTGTTCAGAGTCTCATTACTAGATCGAAATCATAGTGATCCTCCTGTTTACACCCTCCTAAGAGCTCAGATTATAGGCATGTGCCACCACACCCAGTCTCAGTTGCCCTTTCAGAGTTCCCCTGGGACAGAGCCGGCACAGCAGGCCCTGGGATCCAACTCCCAGTCCCTGCGCCGGCTTGCAGGCACTGTAATCCACTGAGCTATTTGGCCAGCCCTTTATTTTTTATATATTTGGTACAGGGTCTCACTTCACAGCTTGGACTCAAAGTGATCCTCCTGTTGTTCAGTCTCCCCAGAGCTGGGATTACAGGCTAGCACTACCATGCTGGGACTCAGTGACAGGTGCACACGTGGCTGGTGCTGCATGTGGTGCAGAGGGTCAAACCCTAGTCCCTGCACCTGCCTACGCACACACTTAGTCCACTGAGCTATCTCACCAGCACTGACACATGCTCTGTCTAAGATCTTTTGGCTCATTCTTTCTGCTCAGACTTCTCAGAGGAGAAGGGCTAATTCTGCAACTAATAAAATTTGTTGGAATGCAAATTTTAGTGAGATATCCTAGGTCTATACCCATCCTCATGTTTTTCTGGTAGGCTGAAATCAAAATGAGTTAATGATGCTTCTTTATCAGCAAAATAAGGAAATATGCCTACCTGCCCCTAAAAAACTGAAGGAACTCAGGCATGAACACACATAGCGAGGCTCTCATAAACTATATTCGATGTTTGCATCTCAGTGTTTAATCTAACATCGTTCACCAATTGCTTAAAAGAAGAAGTTTCAGGTAATCAAGAATTTTTAAGTTAGAATAGCTCCAAGAAGAACACACTTCTGGAGCCTAACAGTGAGAACACACAGTAAATTAGACACAGGTAGCCTATTGTGAGACAGAGAACTCATTGTGTTAGGTTTATTGAGTGAAACTGACATTCTAGAGCAGCAATTTCTTCTTCCTATTTCACAAGAACAGTCCACCTTCAAGATTCATAAGGAAAAAGGAAAAAGTCCACAGTGGCTGTCAGCAGTGAGGATTTTCCAGAGTTAGACCACTTAGGTATTATTAGACAGGCAGGAAAAGGGGGGCCAGATGCCCCGAGCAAAAGAATTCAAATCACACCTTCTTCCTGGAGGTATCTTTGGATGAGAATGATAGACAGCATGTTTTCTCCATGCCTTCAATGCCTGGACAAGTGAGAAATGGAATTTCTTCCAACATTTTGGAAACATTTATCACATGCTCCTGGTTCAGCCTAGCTCTGATCGCTTCCTCCATGCTAGGTCAGTGGGCCTCACAGTTGCTTCCTAGATGGGGGTTTTGAAGCAGCAAGCCCTGCAAGCACTCTAGCTGATGGCCCCTCTGTGCATTCTGATCTGCTTCCTCAACTACCTCTCCTGCTTTTCCATTACAGCTGTTGGACTTGAGATCTTTTGCATTTCTGTAACATTTTAGCATGTGTGGCATTGTGATTTGGGCTTTGTAGTGCTTTTCATTTGTAAAAGAACCTCTTTAAAGAACAGAAGGGAAACAAGAGGCTCTTCAAGCTGATTCAAATGAGAAATGTTTGAGTGCCAGGGCAGCTCTGCAATAAGCAGTAGCAGTTCCTGGGCAGAGGTTATTTGTCTCTCCATTCAGTCATTTGACTTAGATTCTTATACCACTCTGCTAGGTGCTGGACATGGAGAGAAGAATAAACAATTTCATAACATCCCCCAGACAGACACAACCCAAGGAAACTAAGGCCTCTGCCATCCCCACTCACTCTGTAGCCATCACCAACCTCACCTCCCTCACCGCCAGGTGATGTTTTTATTCATAGTAACCTACTTTATATGAATTCTCAAGTTCATAGTCCATTTCTAATGCATCTTTCATTCCTCTGCATTATCTTCGACCACCTTGAACACACAGAACATACTAAATATCTGACAAATGTTAGAGGAACAGAAGTCTTGAATTAAAAAAAAATCTAAAATGAGTTGCCATCAAGCATTTTCACCACAGCAATAAGTTTGGTACATTTTCTGGAAGGAATTGAGGACAATGTAATAATAATGGAAGAATAATAATTGAATTAAATATGCATAACCTTGGTGTCTTTGTACTCATCAGATACTGGTTTTGTCCTATTGTCTTGCTATTCCAGAGAGGAACCTCTGCAGGGAGCCAGGGACTGGCAAGGTACTCATGTATGAGACAATATACCTAATCTCAAAAACAGGCCCTTGCTCAACTACTAAGTCTTAACCACTTGGGTTCATTTTGCCCGCTCCTCAGTTTGCCAGTCACTGAAAGGAGAAGTTTTACAAAAGAGAGTTAATTCTCATGGAGACCATATGAAAATGGTCTGAGACCTGCCTGCCCAGTATTAGGGTTTTGAAGAATTTATGCTTAAGAAACAAAGTAGTCTAAGGCATGAAGAAGGGCAATCGAAAGCAAGGACACTGGAGTATTCTGAGGTTAACATATGTGTCATCAAGCCTCATCTTCTTCACAGAACACAGATTAAGAAAGTGGTGGCACTCCTGTGACCTGTGGGATGGGACTGGTCCCTCAGAGGTCAAAGGTCACCCACCAGACTCTTGTGCAGGAACAGCCAGATAAAAACACCTCTACATTCCTGAGAAATAACTTAATCTTTAACATAAAAGCTATTTTTCAGAGATGGTATCTATCTCCAAATGAGTGCTGGGATTAATACCTCATGATTTCACTAAGCAACTTTTAAAATCAAGGATGAAAGCAAGTCACTACCCAGATGCAGGCAAAGCTGTGTGGTTTGTTCTAGTTCTCCTGCAGTGTCACACACTGCTTATGTCCTACAGCCTTGTGTTAGTCCCAGGAGACCAAATCAATTCAACACACTAGTCCTTAGGAATCACAAATGGGTCTTAAGACATGAAGAGTAAGTGGGAAAGACCCACCAGTCAGAATGACCTCAATTTTTAAATTTACTTAAATCATTGGAACAATAATATTAAAAGTATTCCTAAAAGATCAGGTCAGGCACCGTCAGCTCCCCCTTGCAAGAAGGAAGTCTCCCAGGACTCACTCATCACTCTACTAGGGGAGACCCAGGAGCTTAGTTCTTAACCAGTTTGGCCTAGCATGGCATCTACCTTCTGTCTCAATACCAATGACCAGGGGACCCAGGCAAACCTTATGGAACCTTTTTAATTCAGTAGTTATTTCAAATCACTGAACAACTTATTTAGCAGGTAAGATAAAGTCCGTAGGACAAAAGTCACAAGCATGCAAATATAAAATATTTCTATGTAGCACACCAAAGGATTGTGAGGAGCTAATTTTTGTTCGATGAGTTCTCATTGGTGTTGAAATCTAAATTGAAAACAAAATGATTTCAAATAAGGTGTCTCTTCTGCACCAGGTGTACGGAGCAAGGTTTTACGTACTTACCAATGGATGCTTTCAGAGTAAAACAGAATGATCAATATAACTCTGATTGTCGCTAATTATGAGAAAAGGTCAGTAGAGAATCCCAGCCAGAGTGTCACACAGCTTCTGGTAAACTAGTCACATTAGAACCCATGTGAACAAAGCTTCTTGCCCACAGTAGACACGGCAGCTGTTTTGACTTCTTTTCTCCTCTACTAAATTATCACCCATTCATCAACTTACAGGAAGGTCAGGAAGGAGAAGACACCACCAAGTGTTTTCTTTGCCCCAACCATTAACATAGACAATAGTCTATGAGTACTTGCTAAAGAGTGGGTAAGTATGGAGTCAAAGGTCCATGCCCCGGAAGCTGGATTCTCTGGATGGCATTGGTGGGGAAGACAGTGGGGCTTGTAGAAGGTAAAGCATTCTGGGAGATAGTTAGTTCACTGGGACATGACTTGAGGAAAACTGTAGGACCCTTCTTCATCCTCCCACTCTCGCTTTCTGACTCAGGAGATGACAATACTCTCTGCCATGTGTCCCTGTCATTACCCACTGGCACCATACCAGAGATCCAAAGCAGCATGTGCACTTAATCTTATTTTGAAACCTGTGCAACCTGAGCTAAATAAACATTTTATCTTGTGCACTAATTATCTCAGGTATTTCATGATAGTGATGGGAAACTAGCACAGTGTCCACAGGAAAGAGCATGCAGGAGTGTATGCCATGTGCCTTTGCTGGGTCAGTGTGTGTGTTTGATTGCTCTGTCCACATTCCCTCTCCAGAGGAGAGAATCATTATACCCCATCTGTACAACAAGGGTCTCCTTGGTGTAAAAGCCAGAGCTTTACCATCCTCAGTGTTGCTTCTGTCAATAAGCACTGAAGACACAAAACGGGTGGGTAAGCTTTGCTCGTCAATGAGAGATATTTGACTTTCAGTATAAGACTGAGGCAAATACCTTCAGAGGTTGTGTCCTGCGGAGCTGCTTCAGAAGTGGGTTTTGTATGCAAAAGGCTCCTTTCTCTTTAACCAGATCACCTCTTCATGTGACCTTGCACATTCCTTTCAGCATGCCAAGCTGTGCCCTGGCCATGAGGTCAGTTCAAATAGATTCCCAAATAGCACTTGACCTCAAGTACCTTGGTACTGAGGTGCTCCCTGATGCAAGACTGAAAACAGGACAGGACCACAAACACAGGACTTAGAATGTACAGCTTCTCACAGATTCTCCTCCATCAGGGCATGAGTACTGCACCTTTCTCTCCTTTCTTTCTTTCTTTCTTTCTTTCTTTCTTTCTTTCTT
>NDGM011109509.1:0-16284 GCA_002564305.1 Octomys mimax | reverse complement strand
CCCTGAGCAAAAAAAAAAAAATAAAGAAAAAGAAAAAGAAAAGAAAATCCATAAAAAAAAAAATCCCCCCAAAGCTTGCCTCTGCCGCTTGTGACTGAGTTATTTACTTTTCCCCTGGCTTTCTCAGCTGTACAGAGGTGACAATGTGGCACATGCATGAGGTGCTTAGTAAGTGTTCCAACATGAGAGTGAATGAATGTAAGCTGGCTCGAAAGGAAAACACCACAAGCCGCATTCAAGCGTGCAGAGTGCTTCTTGCACAGGACAGCTGGAGAGCTGCTGTAGTGCACCACAGCTCTCTCAGGCACTGCCCCACCTGCTCTGTCTCGCTGTCCCCACTTGGCTCCCTGCTGTGAGCAAAGCCTTATGTGGGCCTCTTTTCTTCTTTTAGTGGACACTTTCCTGTAAGTCTCCAGATTCTCAGACTGTGCTCCTGACCTCACTGAGCACCCCAAGAGCCAAAGGAAGGTCTGCTTTTCTTAGCTCTCCCCTTATTCTCCTCTCTCTTTCCCATGCAAGGTCTCTTCACTCCACACTAAAATGTCATTTGTTCCGTTCATGCTCCAGCTCCTGAGAGCATACGGCGAGCTCTGAGCTGCTCTCAATTCTTAGTGTCAGCAGCTCCAACCAAAGTAGACGTTAGGGCCCACTGTTCCTGTCTCTACTGTCCCTGTCCCCCTGGAGCAGAGTCTGGCATAGGGCAGCCACTCCCTAGATGTTTACAAAGGTGTGCCTGCTCAAGATTCCATGAAATCTAAAGAGAACTTGGTCATAAACCCGAGATGGACACTACTCCCAGAAGTGTCAAGCTGCAACCCATTGTCACTTAAGTCCGTCTCTTCTAGTACCAGGAAACTAGGGGAAACCTCTCACTTGCTAATTTGTAATTGCAAAGAAATGCTATCCACTAGGCCCCATGGCACTCAGAGGGGTCTTAGGGTCTGGTCATTGTCACAAGCCATATAGAATCTTATTTCTCTTTACAGTTGAAGAATGAGGACTGAGGCAATAATCTGATAGAGCCAGGAAATAATTATGGAAAAAGCCCTGTTTCAGAAAGAGTCTTATATGTTCTGACAAAGGCAGATCTTTGATCCCAAAACTATGACACAGAAGAATGTATTCTTTTTTCATGTTCTTTCTGAAGGCAAGAGAGTCAGAGCTAAAAATCATGACACACACCTTGTCTAGAGTCACATAGGTTTGGAGCAGCCAAGCAAAGGTTTGAACTCAAAATGCCAGTGTCTTTCTTTAAGTCCAAGGTAAAAGCCCCCATCCTATTACATTGAGAACATGCTTGACAATGAAAAATTCTTGTCACACTCTCCCATGCCTCATTTTTGACCCTAACTGGTTTGCCCAGTGCAGAAGTTCTTTAGTTACCACAGGTTAGTGAATGAATTGTGACTATCCAAAACTCAACTTTATAATTAAGGGGATGGGGGGCATCTACTCCACTGCCATGTAAAAGAATCTGTCCAGGGTTCTAAAGGCAATTTTAAAAGAAGATAAAAATTCTTGGAGTCAAGACAAAGCCTTCCACTTGAAGACACACACTCTGAGGGAACAGTGTCATCCAGCGGTGACAGCCTTGGGTGCTGTCTCGAAGGGACTGGTGCACCATGGGCAGTAGGAAGACTGGGTGAGGGATGCCAGGACTTTCCCTGGCTATCTAAACCTTCTGAACTTCAGGCTCCTCATCATGGAAAGAGCTGAGATGCTGCTCGTGGCCCCCAGAGCGCAGGGCAGAGGTGTAGTTAGACCTCAGTAAGTGGTAATTATTAGCACTCTGCATGGCACTCCTGGCAACCTAAGGTTGGAAAACCCTTGCCCCAGGGCAGCCTTGCTTAATGAAGGCTCTAGCTGCTGCCCTTGACTTAAACTGGTCACAGCAAAGGAAAATCCAGACTTCTGTAGCTAGCACTTAAAATTCTCCCAAGGAAGCCTGCGTATTTAGACTTCAGGGAGACCCAGCCGAGGGCCGGACTCCTGATCGTGGAGTAGAGCGTGTGCACAGCACACGGGTAGCTGCACCAGCAGAGGGGTGCCGAGGCCACTTCTGCACATGGGCCTGGCCCCTGCTGGAATGTGGACCCATCCTTGGCCCGCCAAGAGGTAACTGTACTCTCAGGTGTACATAATGTACGAGCCTTTCAATTATTTACCGTGCTGACTCTGCGATGTTGTGCATGTGTCCTCGGTTCCCCCTCCATTTGGGAGGAAAACCTAGCGATCAGGCATCTGTCAGAGAACAAAGCACCACAAGCAACTGTGAACTGCGCAGGACACATTGGGGCAATGATGGGATGGCAGTCCTTGTCACCGAGCTCTGTGTTCTAGGCAAATCTATAAAAATTGCGTCCTGTGGATATGTGAATCGGGCCCCCTAAGATGGCTTATACTCTTGTGGCTTTAACATTTATTAAAACATAGCTCAGAATAATTCCTTTGAAAATACTTCTTGCACAACTTCTCAAACTCTTGAATTCAATGAAAGCAAATGTTCTTGGTTGTACCATGCAACCTGATTTAGTGATTGGAAAAGGTCTCTTTTTAGGCTGGTGATTTTCTACTGGGATATCAGCCCACATCACATCTCTGTGAGGTGCATCACATAAGAATATAATCAAGTTTTCAATCTTTAATTAGAGACTTACTTTAGCACTTAGAGAAGATTTGATGCTACTGTCATGAAGTGATCACCCTCTCTCACTAGCATTCTAATATTTGTTTTTTAATATTAAAAAGAAGTCACTGTGGGGGTAGAGTTTATGGGGTGCACTTGTTTGGAGTCAAGCCAGTCCCCTTAGCTTTCTGAACCTCCTTTTTACTCTTGATCTGTAAGAATTTATAGCAAGCAGTAGTTTGCTCTGAGAATAGCAAACAGTATTTGCTGTAGATCAAGGCCTGTGACCTACCCGAGGCAAATAGGACAGTCTAAGGTACCTGGCAGAAAGGAGGCCTGGGATAAGCTCCGTGGGACAGCAGCCTCGTTGCTCCAGCCTCGTGATGTTCCAAAAAAGTCTCACCTACTACTTTTTAAAGAGGTTCAAGGTATCCAGATGTTTTAAAATAAAATACCCCCCCTTTTTTGTTTTTAGGACAGGTTGTACAGGGTGTATAAGGTCTCATTGCAGATTGGACTCGTAGCAATCCACCTATTTACAGCCTCCCAAGAGCTGGGATTACAGGCACATGCCACCATGCCCAGTCCCAATTGGCATCTCAGAGCACCCCAGGGGCAGTGCCAGCAGGAAAATACCCTATTTTTAATACCCTATTAAAGGTTAACAGTAAATACTAACAATAACAATTGAGAGGAAAGCAAAAGTTGTTGCCACCAGTGCTGTGCTTTCATCTCTTATCTAGAAGGCTTCAAACTTTCTTATAGCTTCCATAATTGACAGCCTTGTGAGTACTGATTACTACGAGCTATGGAAGAAGGTTAAGTGGCACCAGCCAGCTAGCTCAGCAGATTAAAGCACCTGCTTAGGCAGGCACGGGGACTGGGGTTTGATCCTGGGGATGCTGTGCCAGTCCCGCCCCAGTGACGGGCGTGGTGGCGTGCCTGTAATCCCAGCTCTTGGAAGGCTAAAACAGGAAGCTCACTAGAGTCCGAGCTGTGTAGTGAGACCCTGTAGACTCTGTGCTAAATACATCAAAAAAAATAAAAGAAGGTTGAGTGGAAAATTATAAAATAAAATTCTACTCACTCTAAAAATAAAACTAGGGCTGAGACTGTAGCTCAGTGGTAGAGGGCTTGCCTCACGTATCTGAGGCCCTGGGTTCAATCTCGGCACCAAATAAATTAAATACATAGAAACATACATAATTTTTTTGAAAAAAAAATTGTAACTAAACTGCACATGGTGGCACACACTGTAATCCCAGCACTGTGGAAAGCTGAGGAAGAAGGCTTCCAAATTTCAACCTAGAATATGCACTTTAGCCACTTAGCAAGACCCTGTCTCACTCTGTAGGTCAGGCTGGCTTTGAACTTCCAGTGATCCTCCTTCCTCAGCCTGCTGAGGGCTGGGATTATTGGTGCACCCACCAGGCCCGGGGCTGGCTCCTGCCTCAAAATGAGAACAGAATTGGCTGGGGAGTGTTGCCCAGTGCAAGGACCCTGTGTCACCTCCAGAGCCACATGCACGCAGAAGACTGTGTCCAGGCATGCAGTGGAATACACAGATGCGAGCCCCAAATAGAAATACACACAAGGGAACCAAAACTTTTTAGGTCGTAGGACTGTAGGTGTATTTCTCTTTTTTACCTAGTTCATTTAATGTATTTCTACTCTTGTTTATATGCAAAAAATTAAATAATGACAGTGGTGAAGAAATACTTATGATAACTTAGGATGGCACCAGACTGAAGAGAAAAGAGGAGAGGAAGTGGTGTTTGATATGTTCTAGAAATGTGTATTTCTCCATGCGCCCAGGGGTCACCACCACAAAGCAGGGTGACAGAGGGCCATGAAGGCCAGCTGCATGGAAGCTCGGCACTATGTGCCGACATTTCTCACCTAATACTGTTTCCCTCTCTCCCTTCTTTGTCTTCTTGATATAGATATAATATATGTACATATATATAATAATTTCCCACCGCATGAAGCCTAGTGATATTAAAAATTTCTCAGCTTTGTTAGCGTAGCTTGGGAAGATATTACAGAGAGTTTCATTTTGTTTTAGTGGGTGATGTGGGTTGAGAAGAGCAGCCGACTTATCAAACTTCTTTGGTTTCTATGAAGGCTGTTTTCATTCTAGAGCCCTTATCAACTGCTTGTAAAGTGAGCAGAAAACCTGGGGTTGTTATTTACTGTGTTTATTTGGAGCTTTCAAAATATATCATGGGAAGGTTACTCTTTTCTCCACAAATTGAGAGGAGAGTATTAGCAAAGGCTTTTGCGTTGTTCTCGTAAACACAGAGATCCTCAAAGCCAACCTGGCCTTGTAGGGCACACCTAGCTCAAGTCTGGACCCATGCTCAGCATGCAATGCATATTCGCAGAAGAAATAAATGGTTCCTCTACGGCTTCGGTGGTAGGACTGCTGAGCTGTGGAGCAAAGGCAGGCACTATGGTTACTGCCCTGTACTGAGCAATGGACAATTAGAAATAATACCAACATATTGTAGGCATCCCAGCGGGACCTGCGGTACCGAGGATTACTGGCCACCGGAGTTGAGCGCAGGGGTTTGACCTGGCTCTTTTGTTTGAAATGGCCCACAAAAGGTAGGGTTGTGCTTTGCCAGGAGCACACGGAAGGATGCGTAGATGGTCTAGCGTGTTCTTGCATCCGGTTGCCTCACTAATTTCTGGATTGCCAGATGCCTCTGTTTTTCTGAAAATGTTTTAAAAAGTAGCTTAGTAATTCTGTTGTTTCAGAAACCTTACATATGGCACAAAATAGCTT
Organism: Octomys mimax; assembly: GCA_002564305.1. NCBI lineage: Eukaryota > Metazoa > Chordata > Mammalia > Rodentia > Octodontidae > Octomys > Octomys mimax. Next base: position 10,870 of record NDGM011109509.1, on the reverse strand, counting down.
GAAAATTTTTTGAGAAAACACTCGCTTTTTTTCTTTTGCTCAATTTAGTCATCATTACAGCTGAAATTGATTCAAATTCTTCTTTCTTTTTATGGGCATTTTTAGGGTTGAAATTCTAAAGTCATATAAATAAAAGTGAGTAAGCAAGACATGAAGATTGAAGTTAACCTTAAAAACATAAAAAAAATTATTTCAAAGTGAGATGACTTCACAAGTGTGATTTAAAAATTTTTTTTTTTTTTTTTGGAAGCTAGGAGATATCCTTGATATATCACCCTTGAATCATAGAGTAGATTTTTTTCACACATGGAGTCACAACTCCAGGGGTATTGGGTAAATCGCCCTAAGCGCCTCTTGAGGACCCTGGCTCGCACATGGAAGGAGTCTGTCTCCGCGTAGCCTGTGAGCTTGGACAAGGCCCAGCTGGGGCTGGGGAAGCTGCAAGCCACGCCACCAGCTCAGGTTTGTGATGACACCACAAACCACTTGAGATTTATGATGTTAGCAGATGTCATTGGATCTCTGTGTGCACAGGTGCAGCACGCAGTGAGGGCAAGAAAGAGTACTGCGTGTGCATTTATTCTTGTACCTGCACTCTCACGGGTTGGAAGATAACCTGGCGGGTCTGTCCTGGGCCTTGTGGAGTTTTAACTCCATTGCTATCTGGAAATCTGTCAGTCCTATGCACAAATATAATTCTGTGTGCTGAGTAGCCATGTCATGTGGGGAAGACACTGTGCTTATCTTCACAATCAATTTCTAAAGAAGAGGCATAACAGATTACAGCTAAAGACTGCGATAGCCAATGAAAAATAAAAATAGTTATCAAGGTTTGTTACTTGTATTTGGATTTCCTCTAGTAGGACAGTACACTAAAGGTTCATTCTTCCCTCCTTAATAAAAGCCATCTTATTAACTCTAACAAAATACTCAAATCTTCTGATTTATACATGTCCTAGTCTTAAAATAATCAAGAAATAATTGAAACTATTGCCTCTGGGCAATAAGAAATGTGAATATTTATACTGGCTAATACATTATATATATTTAAAATTTTATATAAATTCTAAATTTTTTTTAAAAATTGTGTTTTATTTAGTATCATCTTAAATATTTCACTATATTTATCATATACAACTTGCACAATTTTTTGTAATAATGGACTAGACATAATCTTACAGTGTTTATCCTTTAATATAAAATAATAAGAAATAAAAACACACTTCCAATACCTTATGACAAACAGAGAAGACAAAATAAACACCTTTGGAGTAATGACTGAAAATTACTGGTTTGGAAAGGATAGAGGAATTACTTCAATTATGACATAAAGCATTGTAATAATGTGTGCCTTTTAGAAATAATTATATAGTGATTATTCTCAGAGATAAACACACAGATGTTGCTAGTATATTTAAAAATTCTTAATTTGAAGAAACATAAAGTGCATTACCAGTTAACTGGCTATAGGAAGAACCACAAAATCTAAAGTGTGAATATATTTTGAAACTTTCAGTAAGTTCTATGAAATGAATTGTATCTGCCACTTTAGGCAGAAAAAAAATTGTATTAGAATTGCTTCAGTCAGATATGTCAGAGGTCCAAAATAACTTGTTTTTGAAAATAGTTGTAATTTCTAAAAAAAGACAAATATAAAGGTTTATTAGTTTTTAATTATATTCTTAGCAAGGGTTTTAACCACAGCTTTATTAGCTTTTAATCATATTCTTAGAAAGGGTTTTAACCACAGCTTTATTTAAAATAGTTGAAAAACACTCTCTAATTTCTACCCATTTATTTACATAAAGGATTATGAAAATCAGAAAGCAGGACTATTTTGTAGATGCAAAGACCACTATTTGCCATTTTAAAAATTTAGAGGTAACAATACATCAAAATGACTACAAATGAGCAGGACAGATTTCTGGGAGACACACCTGAGAAGTCCTCTGCCTTGGCCTATAAGCCTGGAGTATCATCTCACCGTGACAGGTGCGCATTTTTGGCAGATGAGTGATCCGTATAGGAATACATATTCTTGTAAGCTTCACATGTCAAAAGAAACAAATGACATGCAAATTAAAAAAAAGATAAGCTATGAAAGCCTGAACATGACATGCAGTGGTACATTTTAATGCTAAATAATATGCTTAGAAAGAAATCCGCTGACAGGTGACACAGAGGCTGCGTTCCTTTCAGTCACTGGGAGAATGGAGGACATTTTCTCCATATCTTTTCCATTTTAGTTTTAAGATATTTCCTAAATAAAATCAGATTCTTTCTTTAATGTCACGTCTTCTGTGCGTGATAGGCACAGAGAAGCACTGTAATTCTGCGGTGGATTTCGAACAATAAGAGAGGAGGTTTTCCATGGCAAATACACAGAAGTGTCAGTATTTGGTAACACTGCCCATATAAAACACTCTCACCACCCTAGATAATTATTTTATTTAGTTCACTGAATTTTCATATTTGATCCATAAAATTTAGGAATTATTTTATAAATGATTTACTTGACCATCACCTACTCCGAGGAACTTTTAAGACGAAAATAGGTCTGCTTGTTACCCACTTGAATTGACTGTACAGACGAAATCACAGCTACTGCCAAGAGGTTAAAATTACTCAGGATGGTGGAAGATAGACCTTAAAAGTAATTTTTCCTACCAAGTTATAGCTAAGTGTGGAAGTTAAGATACATATGTTTTTTATTCCCCCCTCATTATCCATCTCGCCTCCCAAAGCTGTATCATTGCGTGGATGTTACAGTACCGTGGTAGTTATTCTGGAGCGGAAAGAGAGAATTGTTAAACTTGCAGTTTGCCATCTCATTTTAAAAATTGTGCATTGTTTAAAGTGTAACTGGGCCAACTCCTTCTAAAATTGAAAAATTCTACTTATCACCGAAATCCGTGTGCATGTCCTATATGTACAGCTGAACATCTACAGAATGCGTATGCTTGAATGGAGAGGGGACTTTTTCTCATTTCTTTTGGTAATGAGGCCAAAGGTCTTCTTTGTTTTATAATGTGTATGGTAGGAACGATGAACCTGAACAATATTGTTTAAGCTCTGCAAGGCTGTGAGGGTAAACATAATTGGGATTAAAATACTGACATGCTCACTTTTAGTAAAGAGATAAGAACAATTCAGTGGGAGTATTCGGTCTCACTGATAATCACATAATTGAACAGGATTTTTAGAGGATATTTGAATCTATTGTTGTTTGTTGTGCAATTACAAATTGGGATTCTCTGTCATAAAATCTTTTTCAAACACACGTGGGTTAGTAAATTTAGGGCGGTTATATTTTTACTTCCAATACTTTTAATTTTAAGGCAGAATCCTATAACAACACTTCAGCGTTACTTTACCAAACAATTACAGATACTTAAGATGAAAATAATTGGTTTACTTTAAAAGTACACAAGAAAAAAAAACTTGGATGACACAGAGAGCTTGCAAAAATGCAAATTGGAGGAGCCTCCGCAGTGACCAGACTCCACGCCCCGCAGGCCGTCCGCGCCCCCCGCGGGCCGTCGCTCCTCCCGCCCACGCCCGCGGCCGCGCGTGCGGCTTCCACAGAGACGCACAAGTGGGCGCTCCGCCGCGGGCGCGTCGCGGGGCTCCCCTTCCACGCAAGCACGCGTGGCCATCGAGGCTGACGCGGCGACGTGGCGGGAAGCGCGGGACACGTCGCCGCCTCTGGAGTTTCTTCTCCGCACGGCCCCAGCCAGGCAGTGCTGAGCACAAAGGCGCGCGGAGCCCAGCCGGACCGGACCAGGGCCCTACCGGGCCGCACAAAGCCGCGCTCCGGCCCCGCCCCCGCAGCGCCGCCCCGCCCCTTGATGAATATGCATGAGGCGTTCCCTCGCCCCACCCCCCGCTGTCCTTCCCGCCGCCAGGCGGAAGCGGAGAGCCACGCTTCCCGCGCTCGGGCGGCCGAGCGGGGCGGGGCGCCGGGCTCGGGGCGGGGCCGGCCGCACCGGAGGAAGAGAAAGCCCGTGGCGGCGGCGGCGGCAGCGCGGGCATCGCGGGGTGCGCGGCGGTTCCGGGGCCAATCCGAGGGCGGCCGAGGAGCGGAGGCGCGACCCCGCTGTCTAGTCTGGCGGCTGCCTCTGCCCCCCAACCCCACCCGAGCGGCCCCGCCGAAACAACAATAAAAGGCAGCACACACGCGCGCACGCGGGCACACACACGCACGCGCACGCACGCGCGCGCTGGACGGCGTTCAAACCCTCCGCGAGACACGGGCTCCTGCGAGTGAGAGGACGGGAAACTGGGGATCCGGACGGAGGGGCCGCCTGCTCCTAGCCTTGCCTTTGACCTGTTCTTCTTGGCCAAGAATTGTGGCAGTGCAGAAATAATAATTTTAAACCATATAGGACTACTCTCGGATCGCGTAAAAAACACAAAAAGAGACACCAAAACAGCCCTTGCGAACAATCCACAAATCCGTGCCTGAGACACGTGAAGTCCGCGGCCCAGGGTTGTTAACAGATCAAGACCTCTTTTATTTAGGGCCTTACGGTGCGATGGTATGTGGCTTTGAAATGATGGGTTTATTTGCGTGTCTGTTCGTCCTTTGCACCCTTTTCGGCCCTGGGGATAGATTTTATTTCTTGTCTGCGTTGAAAAGTGCCTGTTTACCCCGTTCCCAAGTGCCGTTTCTGCTTTACAGGTTGAGCCATGGGGCTGGATTTTGAGGGCTAATCCAAACATGTATGTTTAAGTGTTGGCAATGCTATACATGTGACACGCTTTTATGGCGGGAATCGGCGAATAACTTTGTGAATCCAAACACTGCAGTCTAGCATTTTTCCTGCTTGACTCTTCTCAATGTTGGAAAAAATTACAATACAAGTAATACCTCAGTTGCACCTTGTAGCTCATTCCCTTTCTGGAAGCATTCTTTTCTACACTTTAAAGGTCAGCTTTGTTGCATATTCTCACTTAAAAATTTATAGCTTAAGAGTGAGAATCACTGACTGGTATACTGGGGTTTTTTAAATTGGTGTTCCTTGTAGAGTTTAGTTCCCTCACCCACCGTCCCTGTTCTGTGAGTTGCCTTACAGCCCCCCGCTTCTTAAAGAAAGATGATGGATTTCTTCCAGCTTCTGTCAATACTTTTCATTCCCTCCCTGCTGCTCTTGCTCGAGGCCCCCCCCCCCCAAGTCTGTGTGTGTGGGTCTGTGTGTCTGCCTTTTCCCTTGTCCTCTCTTCGCCTGTACGTCTGGGACACATTTTAATGCACAATATCCCATCCATTAAGTTGTGGTTGAATGCAGAGTGTGTGAGGAGTTGGCAGCTTTCAGGTTGAAGGGGGCGGGGAAGCCAGTTTCGACTTTGACACAAGATGCCGAGGTGGCGTGATTGGAATTATTATTAGGGCTGTGAACATGGCCATCTTCTTCTCCAGGTTGCAAGGACTGCCGCTGAACTTGAGGAGTACAGACAAGATCTCTACCCCCTCCCCCACATACAGTAGCTGGCAGGGAAAAGGCGCCAAAATACACAAGATTAACTCTGACTTTCTTTGAACAGATCCTATAGCACCATCCTTTGTAACTTTAACTTCCAACAGGCGGGAAAAAGTTAACTTTTGATCCCGTACTTGAACAGACATTTAAATCAGCCCTAAAGTGGAGTAAATTCAAAAAATTGTACATGTATGTTTGTGTGCTTAGAAAAAAATGCACGTATAAATAAGCAGGGTGCATGTGTGTATGTGACTGAAGAATTCAAGATTTAATCAAAATGACAATTAGTGTGACTTTCCAGGGCATTACTGTATGCACAAGAGCACTGGGAGGCCAAGAAGCTGACCTTCAAGCAGCCTAAGTAAAAACTGCACAGAGTTGTGAAACACAAAACGTTGTGGTTTCCAGTTTTACATTTGAGGTTTGATGTTTTCATTTAATGGTATGAGAAATGGAGAAAGCTCCAGCGCTGAAAAGTCCCTATTAAATCATATGTGGGCAGAGGTCAAGCGCTCTAACTCACTGATACAATATACTGCAGGTCCCTGCCTAGTGACGGCAGCACAGGAAAAAGTGCTTGAGCAATAAAAGTATTAGAACAGTAATTATCGTCCGTGGTTCAGACTGCATTCTTGTGCACTGGGAAAAGGGTTTTACTGGCCCTGATGAATTTTAAAGCTGAGTATTGTTGAAAGCTATTTTAATAGGAAATTGATTAGTGGAGTGTTTCATACAATAAATGGTGACAGATTCATTGTTTGATGTTCAAAATAAATTCTTTTTATTCTTTTAACAGACGTAGGCATCTATTTAATTTTAGTATGATCAGACATAGCAGCAGCATAATTTTGAGTCAGTGCAATGTCACAGACAGCTGTAACTTTGTTTTTGGAGTTTGTGGCATCACACAATTTGACATTATGGCTTTGAAATTTATTAGCTTGTTGTACTGCTAAAATGTTTCAGGTACATTCAGAGGTAAGTTTACTAAACATGTATTTTGTGTAGGCCCAACTGTGCCTTTTCTTTGTAATTGTGCAGTTGTTTCTTAAATTTTAATGAAAAGGCACAATTCTGTTATACTGTATATTTTTATTTTGAGATAGAATAGCAGTTTTCATAAAAAGATTAGAGAAAGGGGGACAGACAGTAAATTGGTCTTCAGTATACTTTTTATACTAAGTACAGAATATGAAGCCCACTTGGCCATTTTGGACAGAGCTTTCTAAATGTCTCTTTAAAACTGATCATTTCACATGTCACAAAGCATGTGTGAACGGCAACAAAATCCATTTTACATAGATAAGATGGTGCATAGTTTTAAAGGGCAGCTATTTTGAAAAGAGCAATACTGTAAGCACAACTCTGAACATCAGCAGAGTCCACGCTGCGTGAGGGAGTGCATGACACCTTTGTGGTACTGTGAATGAAGCCAGACAACTTATTACTATGATTTTCAAAGTTTAAATCCCGCCAAAGTTACAGGCTAGCTGCTGATTTTGTAACTAGGGAGCAAATGTTTTCCAAAGTTGGGGCTCTTTGTCCATGAACCCGATTCATCTCTCTGTAGAGAAGACTAACAACCTTCATGCAGGAATCTGGCCCGGCTGGTGTTCAGGCTCAGAGCTGCTGCTTGTGAATGTAGACACAAACACAGAGTGGGATTTAAAAAAAAAAAAAATAGTTCAGCATAGGCATTTCTGCACTGACATTATTAACAGCGTCATTTCTCTCATTTGGTTTTGTTGTCGGGGGAGACCAAACAGCTCCCAGAGGAGGGAAAAAAGTACAGGGTTATTTATTCATTTCAGTCAAAGGCAAAGGGCTGGCCGGNGGGCAAACTAACCGGCTGTGAATTCTCCAGTGGGGAAACACCACTACCCTAATTTGACAGTATATTTTTAAGGGCTCAGAGAGCTGGGGATGGTTTTGCAATTCCCAGCAAGTTCAGGCAATTTCAGTACTTGTTGGTTGTTTATGTATTTTTGAGTGGATTTTGGTGTTGTTGCTCTTTGTGTATATTAATTTGTGTTTTCCAGGCTACATATATGTGATTTTTTTTTCCTGAGGTTGATGTGGAAGAGAGCTCCCTGGGTAGGGAGGGTGTAGTGGATACTTGGAGTTCTGCAGGCCTGTTTCCTGGGGTCAGGAGGTCATCTGTCTCTTTTGTGTTTAGTTTTTAAATACTGATATTGGCGATGCAGCCAAGTTATGCAAAACTAAGCCTCTGCAAATCATGTAAGAGTTAAAAAATAAAAAAGACATTGGATGTATTGAACAGTACAGTTCTTTTTAAAGCTCCAAGGAACCTTGTGTGAAATTGCCGAGGCTTTGCAACCTGTCCCTGCAGTTTTGGGAAGGGTGAAAGAAAAGCAGTGTTGGGAGATACTTAAGATATCACACTCTTCTCTAGAGGTCAGGGAAAGACTCAAACTGGGTAACAATGTTTATTTTTAAATACACAATTGGGTTTTGAAAAATCCAGTCACCTGAAGCAGTGCATTCTTTTTAGGACTAAAAACCACCTTTTTTTTTTTTTTTTTGGTCAGAAAAGAAATTCTTCCCCCTTCTAAGGTAGCAGGGAATAGGTGAAGTGGGAGATCGTTAGGAACACTGGCAGAGCAGACTTGCCAGTCCCTGAGGGGGCATTCACCCCCTGCACCTCCCCAGCCAGCCTATCATACCCTCACTTTAACCCTTTCTATCAGATAGGCAGAAAGTTGGGGGGAGAGAAGACCGAAGTCTGAGTGCTTGGCCCACTTTGACAGCAGCAGAGACTCTCCAGACCCCAGCGCACATGCACCCTGGAAGGAAGGGAAAGTGAATAACATGCATGTTCTTTCCTGCTTCCTCTTCTCTACTCGTAGGAATTGAAAAGGTTATTAATTCTCAAATCAAAGGTGGCTGACGGGAACTCAGACAAAGCAGTCAGATGTTCCAAGTACCCCAATTCTTCAACCCCTCAATTACAGAAAGAAGACTGGAGCTCTTCCTGGGGAGACCTATGGTGACCTTGGCATTGGCTGGACAGGAAGTGCTGGCTGTGCCCCCAAGCCCCAGGACTCGGCCATCTCCAGGGAGCACCCACGAAGTGCTCCCTTCCAGGCCGTCCCTCTGCTCAGTCTTTACTCCTTTTTGGCTTTCCATGTCTCACCACCACTACTTCATTTTCCTTTTTCTTGGAAACCAATGAAATCCCAGAACTATCAAGTATCTTCCATGGTCAACAAAGTGTACCCAGCCATAAGCACTGTACAACCCTGGGGCATCGAAAAGCGAGCTGAACTCCTAAGGGTAGGGCCTAGGAGGCTCCAGGAGCCTCCACTCATCTGGGGTCTTACCTGTGTCTGTCGCTGCTGCTTTGCCCCTGGTGTTGCTTGCAGCTTTTGTGAATTCTTCTGCAGTAATGGTTGTCAATTTCTCTCTTTTCTTTTTTAAGCTTGTGAGAAACTTTTGGATGCAACCTAGTTTTGTTGGCAAAAGGAAATGGTTTCTGCAGGGAAAGGCGAATACTGGGGAGGAGGGGCAGCACTGTCTGGAGTCACTTGCCCAGAGCTGGGCACCAGGCCTCTTTTGCCAGGGGACCAAGGCTGGTTCTGGGCTCTGGCTGAAAAGAGCTCTCTCTGGGTGCCAGGATTTCACTAGGGGTGGTGTGGTGGGAGGGAGGGAAAGAGGGGGGAGCAAGAAAAGGAGAGGGAGAGAGGGAGGGAGAAGGGGGTAAAGGAGGAGAGTGAAAGGGGCCGAGGCTGGGAGAGGGAGAGAGACGGAGAGGCAGAGGGAGAGAGTGAGAGGAAGAGGGAGAGATGGGGAGAGGGAGGGAAGACCAGATTTTTAAAGAGCCCCCCAAATAATGGCTTCTCTGAGTCGAGGCATTCAAAGAGGTGTGTCAAGGACAGGAGTGCATTCGTGCCAAAGGGAATGTCTTTTATGGTAAATTAACTCCAGTTAAATTGAATATTTGTTCAAAGGGAAACTCCAGTCGTTAAAGCTGGCATTATCAGTCAGTGTCCCCGCCCCCTCCCCGAGGACTCCTCCGAGAGCGACCGAGGCTGCGGCCCTCCGCCAGCCAAAGCGATACTTCGGGTTTGCTTGGTTTTTACATCTCAGAAGAGGTGGCCTAAAGTGTATTAGAAAGACACGAGTATTTATTTGAATGAGCCCCAACTGTCACCTCGTTTCTTTCATCTCTAGACTGTCAACTTTATCCCAGCTGTTCAGAAGGACGAGACGCCTGGCACAAAGGAAACGGTCGAGGCCGGGCGGGGAGGACCCCGGGGTCCCCCGGGCGCCCCACTCCACCCCGCAGGCCAGGAGTGCTCGCCTCTTTAGCAGGGCTTCTCGAGGACGCGCCGGGGTGGAGCATTTCCTGATGAGGACAGGACGGGGTTAAAAAGTGACCATTTCACGCTTGGCCTGAACCTGCCTACTTTTCGCGCTGTGGGTAACTCGCACTTGCAGGAAACGTCAGCGTCTCCCTCAGGTCTGCGGGCGGCGAGCCGCAGGGAGGAGAAAGTTGGGGACACTCGCGAGTGGACAGCGGCCCCGGCCAGCCCCATTGTCTGCGCGGCCTCCGGCTGGCCCGCCCGGGACACGGCGGGTGGGGGCGGCGAGGGCCAGGGCTGGGCCTCCCGCGGAGCCCGTGGATCCGCGCGAGGGGCGCGGGCAGCAGCGAGAGTCGCGACGCCCCGCCCGCCCGGGGGTCGGGGACAAGGATCGGCCCCGAAAGCGGCGGGAGCCGCCCGGCTGCGCGCGAGGCCGAGGAGGACCCGCAGGCTCCCGGCCGCTGCGCCCCTCCTCGGGCCCAAGTTGGCAAGGTCCCCGCCGCGCGGGCTCCACGACCGCGCCCGCTCCCGGCGCGAGCGTGGGCGCCGCAGCCCGGCGCGAGGGAATTTTCCACTCCTGCCCTGCGCTGCCCGACCGCGGCTGCGAGGGTGCGCGGCGCCCCGGGGACCGCGGCCTCCCGGGCGGGTGCGCGGTGCGGGCGGGTGCGGAGGAAGCGCTGCCTTGGAGGAGGGAAAAGTCCTGCGGCGGCGCCCCGCGAGCGGCCCTGAGCGAATGAGCGGCCGCGGCGGGCGGGCGGGGGGAGCGGGCGCGGGAGCGGGAGGAGGAGGAGGAGGAGGAGGAGNGGAAGGCGGGGGCGGGGAGCGCGGAGGCCGGTGCAGGAGGAATGCGCGCTCGCGGGAGGAGGAGTAAGCGCTGATTGTGTAATTAAATAATAAAACAATCCTTAAGTCTGATTTGGAGAGAGCTCGAGCGGGGTCCGGAGGGTGGAACCGCTGAATTTTTCAACTTCCAAGTTTTGCAACGACAGAAAGCGAGAGAGGGAGGGAAAAAAAAGAGCCCAGAGCGGAAAAGAGTTCGGAGCCGAGCGCGAGAGCGGGCTTCCCCGC
>NDGM011109499.1:5084-19774 GCA_002564305.1 Octomys mimax | reverse complement strand
CGGTCCCTGTACTTCGCCAAGCTTGTTCCAAGTAGGTGCTTTTAGACCACTGAGCCATCTCGCGAGCCCCCAAATCATAAAATATTTTAACAATTATGAGACATTATAAGATGATGGCAGTGGTCATTATGGTGACACAGGCCATTGGGCTGAGTAAGCAAATGATGATGGCATTATATAAATGTTATTTTTTTCTTAAACATAATATCTAAGAGGTATGGTATTATGAGAATTTTATTCCACTAGAAACTGATAGCATTTGGAGTTTTTCACACCTGATGACAATTTCTAATGTGACATCACAGAATTCTAGCAGATTCCCATGGCTGACCAATGTTTCAGGCCCAGTTCTCCCTCACACAAAGGAGGGAGGGCGAGATCATCCCCTAGCCTGGTGTGTGTATGAATGCTGGTGGGTACACAAAGTCACCTTTCAAATAGGAAGAACAGACTGTAGAGAACAGAGATGAATTAAAAATCATAGAACATCCAAGAGAAATTGCTGCAGCTAGCAAACACTCTCATTAGAGCTTCCTCTTTCAACTATTGCTTAAAGAATCATTTTAATTACACAACTGGTCCATGCGTATATAAATATGCAGCATGGCAGGCAGGGAGCCTCACAGATCCTCCTCTCCACAGTCACAAGTTGATGATGACCAGCAAGAAGTGCACCCAACCCACTGTCATCCTGTGTTTTAAACCAGGACTTGAGAAACAGCACCACTGACTCATTCTTCTCTCCACATGGGTTTCCCTTGGGAAACCACTTTTAGAAAACTCAGGGTGCCATGAGGCCTCGTGGTTTTAAGTTAAATGAATGAATGAATGAACAAACAGGTAACTTAACAAACCAAAGGCACTGCTCTACTCTGCTCCCCAAGCTGGCTACCACTCTCCTTTTCCTCTCGTTTCTCCACTGCATGACCTTTGACACCAATGCTCTGCTCCTGTCCAGAGCTCTACTGAACCTGTTCCCTTGAAATTTCACACAATTTGCATACTCCTAACCTGATGGGTGTCTTTTTCTGAATTTTCATTCTGCATGATTTCCCTGTGGTTTTTAATTAATTAAGTTTACTGGTACACTTAAGGTATGCATAATGATCACATTCATCATAGGGAATTTGTACCTGTACGTAATATAACCTGATTATTTTTCCTCATTCCCTTACCCCTTCTTCTATTGCTTTTCCTCTCATTTACGAAAGTTTTGTTTCCATTTTTGCCTTCTTTTCTCTTCCTCCCTTCCCCCAGCCTCCAATTTCCCTTCCCATTTGAAAATTTTCTTCCTATTTCATAAAAAAAATACATGGTTTTGGTCCTTACTTACACTCCTGGTTTCTCACACCTGAGAAACAATGTAAGTAGTACCTGAAGCTACAGATCAGTGCTTCTTTGCTCTGCTAATTCTTGCCAGTCTTAGCATTACCCCCTCACACCTCTGGCTCTGATCAGTGTTCTCCTGCTCATCTTACTCCTGAGTGTAAGCTTCTTCCTGTGAGAGTATTCTTTGACAGTTCATATTCTTCTTTGAACTCTCCTTGGCAGAGAACCAATTTATTTATTTGTGTGATTTAATTCATTTCATGCCTGAGGCTTTCTCCAAGCCAGGACCCTCCCACCCACCACAATCACATTTACAATGGCTGCCAGGGCATCCTCAGTGTGGAACCCAACTTTCTCTTAAATTCGGCATGTCTAAGAATCACTGCCTACTGCAAAAGGTAATGCCCAACTGTAGTCATTGTCCTTGTTGTGCATACTAGAAATGTCAGCTACCAAATCACAACAGTAGGGAGAGGAAGTTAAGGATCTACAAGTCCTCCTGTATTAGTCACTTCAATTGTGCTGTCTGCAGACCCTAAAACTGAGTGGCCCCCAAGCAGCACTTCATCTCCCTATGGCCCCAACAGCTACACAACCTTGGGACCTCAAATCTGTTCCTCTTTAGTTTTTACCCATGAGTTCCAGTTTCTAGCCAGTTTTCATCAAATTGGATAAATTTAATCCTTCCACAAATCAGTCTTTTCTTTCCCAAATCAATCTTATGTATTTCTTCTTTGTATATGCTCAGCTACTTTTCTTTCAACTCCCACGATTTCTTTACCTTAGTGTGTGTTGCCTGTAAATGAATATACTGTAATACTTCTAGTCTGACAAGCTCTAAGAAAAGTAATACAAATATTATAGTCACTAGTAATTCCCTTTAGGGTATATATTAGTTTGATATACAGAAAAAAAATCTTACTGTAACAGCTAATGGGTATCGACTAGTAATCTTTATTCTTCTATCTCATGCTAAGGAAAGTATTAAGGTGGTCTGTGGAAGTAAACAGAAAACCACAGGGGTTAAAATGATTAAGGAAGTAATTTGGGGCAGAGAGACCAGTACAGATAGTGAACGGGGAGAGGCTGCTAGGCTGCTATTGCAACATAGGCCATAGCTCTTGTTGTGGGTCATGCAAGAAAACTTGGATCAGTACCTGCAATTGACACCAAATGTAATTAATCATGTATTATATTTTTGGGCCATTTGGTCTTAATTCCACTAAAACTACTTTTCAAAACTGGGGCACAGTGGTGGATCATTCAACAAAGAAACACTCTAATAGAACTTCCCCAACACACATGTAGCTTGCATGACAGGTGTGTCCATGCTTCCATGGACTCAGAGGGCTCTAAACCTGCCACTGTTACCATTGGGAAATCAACATGGCAAGTCAAAATACTACTTAGAACACATCGTCTGCAGGGCTCTAGACATCGCTCTTGCATTTGTTCACTTAAGAGAAAGATCCCTGGATGCCCTGTGGTATGGGGGGGTACCAGAGAAGAATTCCTCAGGGGAACATAAAGCAAGAGCATTAATCACCTGGAATTATTGGATCTGCGCTAGATTCTCAACAACTATGCTATGAATGTCTCATTTCCACATAAAGCCCCAAGATTGGCAGTGGCCTACAGTATCATCAGCTCCTGTGAGGGCTACAGCGAGAGACCGAGTACAGACCACTGTCTCTGAGCCAAGAAGACTGTTCCCTGCCCACAGCACCATCAGACCTCTTAGCTCCTGCAGTTGGCAACACACAGTCTCAGTCCAAATCTATCTCGAATCTTCTCATCATTCACGGCCCATTCAAAAACCACTTGCTGTATGAAGTCTGATACCCCTAAGTTTAAAACATCCTCTTGCCCATTTGAGCTCCAATAAACTTCATCTGTTAGTTATGACATTACAGATTCACATATGCAATTCCTTCTTCAACGCTAAGATTACCTAATGTTGATTCTATGATCTTTTAAGGCAGAAGAATAGTATAGGTATGCTATAGTCTTTTTCTCAATTTAGGAAAGGAACCAACTATTCACAGCACTGTGTTAACAAATGGTAAGCTAACAGGAAATAATGTGTACTTCTACCTTGGGGTTGATATTTAATGTAAATTAGAGCACTTCTAATTAATAAGAATTATTAGAATGCTTCTGATATATTGAAGCATACATTGATAATGTTGACATTCATTTCTGCACATAGAAACAGAAATACAATACTCATAGCTTGGATTAAAGTTTTAATACTGCCAAAGAAAAAGGAATATTTTTAAAATGTGACGTTACTGCCAAAGATAAAAAGAAAACAAAAATGAAACAATAACAGGTTAGAAAAAACACAGAGATAAATAACTTCTCATGACAAGAAAGTAAAAATATGATAGCCAAAGAAGCCCATTAAAGGGAACTGTCAAAGGCTAAACAAAGGCAAAAAAAAGCAAAAAGAGGTATTGTCTTGGATTCTTTTCCCAGATAAAAATAATTTTGAGATGATTATTTTCCTCCCAAATTTCCCATTCCTATGCAATTCCACCCAAGCATTTACTGTTTTAACAGTCTGCATACGAAGGAGTAAATTTTAAAAAGATTACGGAAATTCGTTTTGCTAGATACAAAATAAACCTAAAATCAACTTCATGTTGCTTTCTAGAGAATTAAAAGGAATGGCCAGGTGGGGCCAGGGAGATGGCTCAGTAGGATAAGCGCTTGACTGGCAAACTCAAGGATCTGAGTTCAATCCCTGGTTCCGAAAAAAAAAAAATAAATAAATAAAAATAAAAATAAAAGGAATGGCCAGCAAAGTCTAATGTTGTCTCAGAAGATATTTTAACACAGAGATCTTACAGACAGAAGCAAATCCAAGGAATACAGTAAACTCTTCATTTCTTTTCCCACTTGAAGATGCTGATTTGAAAAGGGAAAACAGCCAAACATGTTGACAGACCTGGGACTCCAGAGACTGGCCCTCAACACCAGAGAGCCCCTGTAAAGCAACAAGAGAAGAGGCCTCAGAGGAGATTGTCTAGACTAAGCAAGAAAACCTCAAACCACTGCAGCGGGAGAAAACAAGTTCAGATCAGACCTAAACAGTTTCTTTGTAAGGCAGTGGTGTGGTAGCAAGTTGCTAACAGGAAAATGGGTTAAGAAATGGTACCAGGGACAATGGTCCAGATATGGTACACTGACCAACCCACAGCTGCACAGCTGCCACAGCGGGGAAAAAAAAATGGGAGTTCACAGCCCGTGTGTGCGGGGTTGCTGAGGCCTGGCACAATGGAAACTGCAGTGGGCAAGGCAAGGCAGAGTGGTATTCTGCCCCAGAGAGAAAAGAGGACAAACAGTCCCAAGGGCTATGACAAGAAAATAGCAGAGTATGACGGGAAGAAAAAGAAAGGCAGGATGGGATAAAAGCAGTAATGACTAAAGGTAGTTTAAGGTACTGCCCTGAGGAGGCCTGGTCACATGTAGTCTAGGTGGTGATTCCCTATTCGAATGAGAAAATGGACAGAGAGGCATGGCTTGACAGGGTGCTAGGAATTTCAATCTGATAAATGCCAACAACATATCCTGGCTTCACATGCCATACTGAAATCTGTCTTCACAAAACAAAAGTATAAATGCCATTTGAAATGGATCACACAGAAGAGAAGACAATTGAGAGAAAATATGTATTTCCATTATTTTAGTTATTCCATTATTTAGACTAGTTATCATTGTCTTCAGAGAAAGAAGACTGAGCCCCTAGACTTCAGGATGATCATTTCAAACGCACAGAAGGCAATGGAAAAGAAAAACAAAGCCAAAAAACAACAGACTTTAAAATAACAGACCCTAAGGAGAGTCTAAAAAAAATCAATCATGAATGACCTCAACACAAAGTTATATTAACTAAAGCTTTATCTATTGCAATTGCTAGGCTGATAATGAAGGGAACAGACACAGCAGACCTGATCTTCATCAAATATTTGATTTATAACTTGTGAGTTTTACTTTTCAGA
Source organism: Octomys mimax (assembly GCA_002564305.1). Taxonomy (NCBI): domain Eukaryota; kingdom Metazoa; phylum Chordata; class Mammalia; order Rodentia; family Octodontidae; genus Octomys; species Octomys mimax. The sequence goes on along the minus strand of NDGM011109499.1, from coordinate 14,441 downwards.
CAAGAACATATGAAAAAAGTAAAAAAGGAAGAAATATCTAAATATTAAAGGTTTTTTTTTTTTTTTTTCCCATCAAAATATTTTCCTGGGCCGGTCAGAGAGCTCAGCGGATTAAAGTGCCTGCTTAGGCACACGCAGGAACCTGGGTTTAATCTTCAGCCTGCTGTGCAAGCCCCCTCCCCCACAGGGCATACTGAGATGGCTTTGAGACTGGGCATGGTGGGGCACACCTGTAATCCTAGCACTTGAGACACTGTAAACAGGATCACTCCAAGCCCAATCTATGTAGTGAGACCCTGCAGACCCTGTACTAAATACATTAAAAAAAAAAAAATCCTTTATTGTTGCTGACATGCTGGTAGGTAAATACTGGAGTTTGTGAGACTACACAATTTCTATAATCTAACCAATCATCACCATGGAAAGACATAATTTATTTTTAAAAACAGAAATGGGGATCATCCGAACTTTCCACATGCTAGGACAAGATGGAAGCCCTAAACTCCACTACAAGTCTGTATCCCACATGGGAGGTAACACGTGTCTGTGTTCTTACTGGCTGGACAACCTTTCTGGAAGTGTTCAAACACAGTTCCTTTACTTAAGAGGGATGCTGAACAGGATGGATGCTCAAAGGACAGGAACTGAAACGGCAGATGAGCACAAAACCCCTGCCAACAGCTGATGAAGCATGTTGTGGTTTACATCCGGGTATCCCTCCAGAGCCTCAGGCTCTCATAGGTAGGGCTCCTAGGAGAGGAAAGGACCATATGGGCAAAACCCAGGAGCACCTAGTGTTTCTCGTCTCCAGCTCCTTTCTTCACTTTCTGTTTCCTAACTAGCCCATGAACAAAGCTGCTTCTGCTCAAGTCCTTCTGCCATGATTCTTCTTTGTAGTCTGTTGGCCATGAACTAAAATGTGCACCCAAATCAACCTCTCCTGCTTTAAACTGTGGGTGCAGGGTAATACTGTGTCCCAGCAACAAGGAAAGTGACTAAGAAAAACAAGTAGAAAACTAATGCTCTTCTCAAATTCAAGAAGTACTGATCTACTGAAACAGGTACGTACAGCAACAAAGGAGTGGGAGGACTCGAGGCTCAATACATACGAACACCGACAGATCACAGAAGTGAGAATGAGTGGCATCTACAGAAATAGTCACCGGTGGTCAGAGAGACTACAGAATGGCTCTGAAGTCTTCCTTCAATTTCTGCCTTAGGAAAGTTCTAAAAGAAAATACAGAATAACATTTAAAAATGCTTTAGATGGGCACTCCCTAAACCTATACATGCCATGAGATGCTGACAGGTAGCTGTGTCCACACGAAGCAGAGAACCACTATACATGGCAGGTGACGCTCAGAGACTCCATTTACTTTATGGCACATACTGGCTTTAAGTAGTCTTGCGGTCACTAATCTCGGTGACACTGTTTAAGGTAGCTGTTTTTGAAATGCTGCTCTGGATGCTCAGTTGGTCTCACAGGAACTTTACTGTGAAGCGAGCCTAAGTTTCCTGGGTGGGGGTGGGGTTATATGCCTGTAATCCCAGGAGGATCAAATGTCTATTAGCAAGACCATCTCACACTGAAAAATACAAATGGGCTGAGGATGTGGTTTCGTTGCAAAAGCCTTGAGTTTAGTCCCTAGAAACTTCTATCCTACTCTTCGAAAAAGCTCAAATTTCTTCTTTCAGGTGTTAACAACCAAAAGCAGCTTACTAAAAGAGGTAGATACCCACATAGAGGACTTAGGTCTAGAGGTCTAGATCCATGCACTGCCTTTCCTTAGTATGCTCATCATTGCTGCACCTGTTCCATGCCCTCCTGAGAAAAGAGATGTGCCGGGCTAGGGGTGTGTTCTCATCAAGCTATCACAAGCTACTGCCCTCTTCTCAGAGGTGCGGTAATAGTGGTTAAAAGCCAAAATAGCCACTAGTGTCACAGATCAGTGTTTTCTGAGATCCCAAAGAGTAAATAATCACAAATGGATAAAACCCTCAGCTAATTTTGGTTTTCAGAAAGGACCTGAGAAGAGAGTCACACTGCCCTTCTGTGCTGTCAGTACAAAATGCTGCCTTGCAGTGTGTGGTAGCACATGTCTGTAATCCCAGCACTCAGGAGGCTGTGCCAGGAGGATCGCCACAAGTTCGAGAACAGCCTGAGCTGCAGAGCAAGACTGTCCCAAAAATAAAACAAAGCAAAACAAAACAACAAAAACATGCTGTCTTATTCTTTGACCACTTTCAGGATGACTTTGGCCACAAACATGGCATATTTATTCACTGGAGAAAAAAACAGATGCACAGGTTGGGATGGTAAAAGATTCTATTTGTTCCAAAAGGAAAGACCTTCAGTAGGCATGTACGTTCTTTCCTCAAGGTTTTAGTACTTACAGCTTCTGACTTTCTAAGATCTTAACTCCTTAGTAAATCAGAAGATGACACTGCTTCTGTAAATACACTGAGTGCAGGACTTGGGGACTTCACTACCACCCAGGGCACCTCTTTTCTTTATTTCTGGCCTTACCGAGAACATCGCTGGTGGCCATGATGTCACAAGTATACATAGCTGCCATCAGGCGCTGTGGTTTCACCTGCAGGGCATAGCGACAGGCTTCCTTCATGGTGGCAATCAATTGTCCTGAGAAGGGTCCATAGCAATCAGTGACTGGAGATTCTCCTTTCTGGGAAGTTTTCTCAGAGGCCTCAGAGCAGCCAGCTGGTGGCTCTTGGTTTTCATCTCCAGCAGGACAGCTTCTCTCTCCCCACTGGCCCTCTCCAACCATATCACCTTTTTCATGATTCTGGTTAACACTCGCTCCTTGTTCCTCAAGCTTACTTATGTCCCATTTTTCCAGAATAAAACAGACACCCATGAGGGGCTCCTCACACATGGGGCCAGAGAGGGTTGCCAGCTGGAAGCCACTCACAATGCTATTGCCCAGGTCTCGGTATCTATTGGCTGCCTGGGAAGCTCTGCCAGCTGCACCTGTCCACACTGAGTTTTGAAAGTCCACACTTCTACTGATCAGTATGTTGGGCCCACATTTTCTTGGGCCAAATGACCAGATTTGGTCAACAGTGTTCCGCCATTTTCTCCCTGTCAGGTGTTGCTCCAGTTTTCCTTTGAATTCCCACATTTTCCCTTGGGTCTTCTGATGAATCATTTGAGTATTTTTGCCCTCATCCAACAAAGATGTCAGCTGCTCCATAGAACGAATCAAATCACTGTTTTCTTCCAAAATCTGAGTGACTTCTTCTGGAAGGGGCATGGCCCGGACACTGAGGGTAGCAAGTTTGTTGGGGGTTGTGATGGTAATCAGCCCATCAGAGTCGACCTGGACCCCTTCAGGGATTTTGCTCTGATCATCTCTTGTTTGGTGTATGACTGCGACTTTCTGTTGTTTGCCTATTTCTTCATTGACCATGTCAACTTTTGGGGGTTTTGTGATTGTTTCTCTGAAAGGAATAATGGGTTCCGATACACTGATATGAATCTTTGCAAACCTACAAAATCAAGAGAAATAAAGGCTTATAATCAAAATGGCATCAATGGATCCTTTTATGCAATGAAAATTGTGCACAAATACAGAAACTTAGAAATTGTTTTACATGAAAGACAGTAATTTATAATACATCACAATTCATATATAATGCTCCTTCATTTTGGCTTGAAAAGAATGCCTCTAATGGGAACACACCTTCAGGGAGTTCTATGCTTGTACTGAAATTTCATTGCTTCATTCATTCTCAAAATAAATTAATTATCTATTTAGACAAGAATGCTTTGAGTGGAAAATAAATGTTTTAACAAGACTTGACATATGAATTCTTCAAAATACAATTTGCCAATCTAAGAGTCTGGAAAAGAAAAGCCCAATCATAGCTCTAAATATACATACATAATCAGAGAACTTCAGGAAGGACAGTCAAATCCTTACAATATATTTTGTTTTGATAAGAGGCTCAGAGGCTGTCAGGATACCTATGCCTTTATTCTATAACTTCACGGTGATTGCCAAGCACTTGGCCAGTACACCTGAAAGGAATGACTGTATTTAAACAGCCATGCTTAGCTATGGAACATTTGAAATCTGGCTAGCATGACTGAGAAAATGGATTTTTAATCATGATTTTAACTAATTCGATTTCAAAGAGTTTCACACAGGTAGTGGCCATTATACTGGACAGCATAGGTCCTAAACCCTGACTTGGCACCAAGTTCAGAGAGCCCTTTTCCCATATAACACAAGTTTAGGCGCACGCAGATTCTGATGATGGCAATCTCTGTCTTCTAATTTGCCCATTTCTCATTGTCAGTTACTGCGGCTCCAGTCTGGTCCATATCCATTACTGGAAATATGGATAGATACATGTAAGAAGTATGCATATGTTATATACGTACATATATAGATTAGAAGAACTTTTCCCTAGGAAATTTTTGAAATGTTTATATTTAATTCTAGATTTACTCTACTTTGTACAAGTGGAGGTTTCTAATCTTATGATTTTGATAAATTTGAAAAGTCAACAATTTTCTGAAAATAAAGAAAATTTGATATCCAAATTAATTTTAGAATATAGAATTTGAAAAAAACACTACAACCTGTGGAAGAAAACAAAAGGTGGAGTATGCCTGTAATCCCAGGACTGTAGAAGGCTGAGGCAGAAGGATTGCAAGCCCAGTCTGGGCAACTTAGTGAGACTCTGGCCCAAAAAATAAAATATAGGTTGGGACTGTAGCTCAGTGCAAAGACCCTGGTTCAAGCCCCTCTATTACATAAAATAAAAGTTATTGTTTTGTGAGTAATTTTTTATTTCCAAAGATTTAGTGTTTCAATTAACATATATGTAGAACACATTAGATGTCTACATGTATTTAGTTATTCTGACACTCAAACTCAACAGCATGCATAGACAAAGCTACAGTTTAATCTTACCCAAACACTCTCATACAGAAGCTAAGCTAACACTATCATACAACGAAACATAACTACACGTGCATTTTGTTTTTGCTGCTGCCTTCTCAGGGAGGAGGCGGGGACCACTGCAGGGTGCCACATGCATTCCCTCTTCAGCGGCAGCAGTAGTACCCTCATTTGCAGAGGGAACATTAGAGAAGACAGGTCAGGGTTTTCTCCAAATGGCTAGTAAGTGGAGAGTTTAGGAGCTAAACCTAGATCTGACTTCAGAATCTGCACTCCCAGGCATTATGCTGCACTGAAAGACAGAGCTAAACAATATATTAAGGAAATAATTCACAATAATAGTCTTTTTAAAATAATTGGTTATTACTAAAATATGTCAAATTATGAGACAAAAAATGTCAAATTAAAAATTTAACTTCTTGAACCATCTTTAAAAATACAAAACTGGCATTCAAGAAAATTCAATACCTATTCTTGATTTTTACATGTGAAAACAAAAAAGACTAAGCATCTATGCCAGATCTTTGCAAGCCAAGAATAAAACTGATACGGAATATCTTCAAAATAACTAGAGCAAACATATACTATGGAAAAATCCTTGAAAGCCGCCATTTGCAGTCAGGATTAAGACTGTTATAGGCTATGCTGTACCACAAGATCTGGGAAGAATTATAAAGAAGATTGAAAATACAAACATTAGAATTGTATCAGAAAAATACTGTCGTCATGGGCTAAAAATCTAAGAGTCTTGAGAAAGTATTAGGAATAGTAAACAGCTTCAGCATAATTTTCATATTCCAGAGTAATATGCCAAACCTATTTTATTTCTACCTACTAGAAATAAATAGAATTTGACCTTTTTTTTTTTTTTTTGCAACACTGGGCATTGAACCAAGAACCTTGTGCTTGCCATGCAAGTTTTCTACCACTTGAGTTATCCTCTGCCCTGAAAAATGTTATTTATAAAGTGATCCAGACTGCCCATTTAATGACACATAGCACCTTCACACAGAGATATAAAGATTTCTAGAAGGTTCACATTGTGGAGACCACAACAATGAGAACAGCTTGTCTTACTCTCACCTACATTTACAAAGATTTTGTTTTGTTGTCCTTATATGTGTTCTTTATGTACATGCTTAAAGTAAAATATACACGTATGAAAATATTTTATAATTCAAACTAAAAATGCAAAATAGTTCAAGTAGGCAATAAGTTCCATTTTTAGTTAATAAAAATTATATTTATGATCCAATGACAGTCCTATCTGAATGGATGGCATTTTATTTTCCTCCAAAAATAGGCTACAGTCCATACTCATGTGGTTTAGGGAACACTGAAAAATATCCCACTGATTGTAGACCTATCAACACTTTTTCCATCTCTAACAATTTAGCTAACCTTTCTTTTAAGTCATCCAAGCATCGCTGAAGGTGAACTTCCCCTGCTGTGACCAAAACGTGCTCGCCTGTTTCCTGAATTAAAATCTGGACACAAGGATCAGCTTGGTTCAACAACTTCATTCCTTTCACAAGCTGAGGCATTTCACCTAGGTTAATAAAGAAAATACTGATTATTAGAATCAATATAGTCTAAAGACAATAGGCACTTAAGGGAAATTCCAATAAAAAAATATTAAAGTTATGGTTACAGTTTGTTTCTTCCAAGTAATGCTGCAATGTGAATAAAATTACCTTCCATGCATTGACTGTACAGCCAACATAAGACACTCACAGGCTTACCACCAAGGTTCCAAAGATCATCTACACAACTACTTCAAATGGTCAGTAGATACAAACATCATTCTTATAAAAATTAAATTTATGATCCAGTATTACCTAATCTTATAAATGTACATACTATATACCTAGAAATGTATCACAACACTTCCTCAAGTGGTTCATATCATATCAACAAATCAGCAAGATAAGCATTTAATATTATACAAAAGAAACTTTTATCTGGGTCTGGGGAGACAGCTCAGCAGTCTAAGAGCCTTCCTGGCAAGCACAAGGACCCAGGTTCGATTCCCAGTAGTGCATGCCATGCCGGCCCTGCACCAAGCTGGCCACTGAAACCAACTGTGGTGGCACATATCCATAATCCCAGTGCTGGAGAAGCTGAGACAGGAGGATCACTACAAGCCTGAGCTGTGTAGCAAGACCCTGTACCAGATAGAAAGACAGACAGACAGACAGAGATAGGAAAAAAAAACTATCAAAACTTCAAACTAAAAATAACTATTGTGAAACTGCTTGATAGCACCCTGAATTTTAGAAAACGCCAACTAGTCACTGCACCTAGTGAGCAATGGCACCGCCAGTACTGCACCCTGCTTGTGCTTTTGGTACGCACAGTAAGTGCCCAACTTACAAAGGTCTGTCCCTCCTGGAGAACTGCTTGTAAGTCAGGAACTTCCTGTAATTACTTCTTCCTTCCAATTCATGGGGCTCAAGGATGGATGGGGGCTGCGTGAGCTGCTTTTTCACCCACTTCTTTTTACTCAGTTCCTCGGATTCACACAAAGGAGGTCAAAGGGTCTCTTGCTGCTACTTGGGCAGAGACAGACTGTGAAGGTATTTTTATGCAGTACTGGTTCAACTCTACTTCTGAAGAAAAGACTCAGCAACTCTGTGAAGTTTGTTTTTAACATGCTAAACATACAAAGCCACAGGAACTTTCTGCAAGGCAGTGGACTTCAAAGTTTTACAAATATTTATTAATTAGCAAGAAAAAAGTATTAAAACTTCCAGGCCTATTTATTTTTGAAATCATCCTTTTATCTGGGTGTGGTGGTACACCCCTGTAATTCCAGGACTCTGGAGGGCTGAGACAGGAGGATCATCAACTCCTGCAACCTAGCAAGGCGCTATCTCAACATAAACAATGTGGTTCAGTATGAAGGCCCTGGGCTCAATCCTGAGAACAAGAAAAAGTTTGTAATAATAGCTAACACTTTGTAGCACCATCCCTGTGCCAGAGAAACACTTTGCCCACATGAAGTCATGAACTGTGAGGCAGCTATAATTAATGCTTTCACTTTGCAGATGAGGAAACAAGTATGGAAGAGCTAAGGAGCTCCACTCCAAGTGAAGAGCAATGCTGCAGCACAACCTGGCTGTGAAGCTGCTGAGCGGGCCAAGGCGCCCACGCTCCACAGTGCAGCGCACAGGGCCACGCACAGCCACTTGGCACAGGAGCTGTGAGGCCGGGTGGGTGGGCTGCTCCACATGCAAGGCCAGCACAGGAACCTAGCCCTGTGCCTGTCAGCATTCTGCCATTTTCCTTTGCCTGACCCGGAGGACTTACAGATGTTATCCTTCACAGAATTTAAAACCTGGCTTACAAGGGTTCCTACAGAGACCACTGATAATACTAATAACACACACATCACCACCACCACCCACAACTTTCCCCAGCACTTTTATCCACCAAATGACAAAGTATACACACTTAAAATGTTTCTTCAAACATACTATTAAAATGTTTAATAATAAGAAATATTTTAAATAAAATAAATTTGTTATTTTTTACAATGTTTCCATTGATAGTCATTCTGTGGCCAAAAACAATGTAATAAGTATATCACATATAAACCTCCCAAAAGTTAGAAGGTGATTCTTCCATTCCATATTAAAAATCTTCCAAGTGGATAGTTCATTAAAGACATAAAAATTAATACCTAAGTAGCACTACAAAAACTGACTAACATTAAGAAAAACAGATACTTCTTGTCTCCATTTCATTAAAGCCTTATATGGGTGGTAAATGAGATCCTACAATGGATGCCATGATTTAGAAAAGTGGTGATGCTTTTCTTCCACTGGGACTATGCAACTCTGTGGAGTGGCTTTTCCAGTCATAATAACTTAAAAATAAAGTGCTCTAATAAATAGAACCTAGAAGCAGGCATATGAGTAGCAATATTATCGTGGTAAAGCAAGTTATTAAAAAACAGTGAGGCCTTCCTGTACAGCCAGCTTCTGATTCAGCCCCAATCATCTAGCCCTACAATCATGCTGCCATGTGTGCTCGCTACAAGTCAGGCTGGCCTGTATGTGGGAGTCAGAGGGCAAGCTCCAGGTTGCTGGAGAAGTGTGTGACTCCACCCTACTATTTGGGACCCCAAAAGGCCAAAAGGCCACAAGAAGGTCCCAGTGAAGAGGAGCCCTGGCCCTGGCCCAGGCAGCAGCAGCTGGAGGAGAGTTGAGCCTCTAGGTGGTTACGGCCTGAGGTGATCCCCACTGCAGCCGTGAGGGTACACTAAGCTGAAGGGCCCTAAGTCTCCTGACCAAAGGGACTGCAAAATGAATGATTAGTGCTGTCCCAAGCCACTAAGAATAATGTGCTCTGCAATAATAGATAACTCACAGAATTACAAACCACAATCACAAGTAAGTGATATATGTCTACAATATAAAGCATCATC
>NDGM011109409.1:0-30417 GCA_002564305.1 Octomys mimax | reverse complement strand
GGGATTGAACTCAGGCCCTTGAGCTTGCCAGGCAAGCACTTACTCTACTGAGCTATCTCCCCAGCCCCTTCAATAAAATTATTTTAAAAAACCCAAAAAACCCAAAGTGACCAAAGATGACAGAGGGGATAGAGCAGAACCAGATCTGGTGTCCTGGGAAGAGATTTCCACCAGAAAGCTTGATGTTCTCAAACTCCTCTTGGTACCTGGTTCCAATGGCTGGCAGCCCAAGGTGCTGATCAGAGAAGCATCAGCCCAGGAGAGGCCTTGGAAGGGTCAAGGAAGCATGGGCTATTAGTGGGGAGGCTGCAAAGATCGTGACTCTTTGAGCCTCTTCTAGGGTCCCACATACTTCCAATAGTACCAGAAGGGCCAGGAGCACACAGCGTGTAAACCCCAATCCATTTTGCTGTGTGGCTCTGCGGGAGTGGAGCAGCCCAGAGGACTTGGTGTCACCAGAAACTGTGTACCCCATCTTTTTTGTTTTTGGGTACCACAGATTGAACTCAGGACCCTGTGCTTTCCAGGCAGGCACTTGTATCGCTGAGCTATATCCCTAGCCCCGAGAAACAGGGGCATATCTGTGGGCTGGAGCTGAGCCAGCCTTTGGGTTCCTACTATGAACCTTAGCACCAGGGCCCTGGGCCTTCAGCAAGCACATCATGAAAATTATTTCCTCCAAGCCTCAAGGATAAGCCTGGAATCACTGCCCGACAGATGGGGAGGCAGAAGAGTGCTGGCTTGGCCAGTGTTGGCAGTGTTAGGATGCTGGATGGCACTGCCAGCATGGGATTCCTGCAGATTCCACCCCTGCACAGGTTTATTAGAGCAAACAAGGTAGCACAGGTAGCACAGGCAGCACAGGGTGGGTGGGTGGGCCTGAGGCCAGATGACAGCAAGTTCTGCCAAGTAGAAGCTCTCGAGGAAAACTGAGCCAGCACCCAGTGGCAGGGCCCAGACAACCTTCTGGGCCTGGCCAGGCTGAAGTGCAAAGAAGTGGGCCCTGCGTGCCGTATGGACAGGAGATGGCAAACCTGCCAGCTGCCCAAAGCTACCCTCAGGCCTCACTGTGGGATCACAGTTGCCCCAGAACTGCAAATCAGAGCTGACAAGAGGGATTTGGACCTGCTTACAGGCCCTGCTACTGAGACAACTCACAATACCCAGCTCCCTACCCAAAGTCACAGGACAGCGCCCCTTTCTAGGCTACAATGATGACATCTGGCCCTTTACAGGACCACCATGGTGACACACAATCTCTCACTGGGCTGCCATGGTGACACATGACAGCTCACTGGGCCCAAATATTGTACTGAGAACTTACATACTGTACATCCTGCAGAAGTCCCAGGCCAGGCAGGATGGGGGCATCACAGCAACTGTGTTATTTTGAAGCAAACAGGATGGCTGTGGGCCAGGGGCTGCACTGCCCATCGGCCATCCTGATGCTGAGGCCCTTGTCACATTCAGCCTTGGAAGGACTGGGTTTATGGAAGAGGCCACCCACATCTCAAACTTCCCGCTGGGGAAGTACCCATCAGTATAGCTGTGGATTTTCCCTCCAGCCCCTTGTCCTGAGCCACATGAGGTCAGGTAAGCCTCCTACTCTCATCCTCCCTGTGCACCCTGTCATCACCTGTGGGTCATTCATAAAGCAGCCAGGCGGGGCACAAAGCATGCTTCATAGGCAGCTAGAAGGTCTCTCAGGTACGCCAGAGGGAGGTGGTGGGATCCCCAGAGGGAGGATTATTATTGAGTGGCAGCAAGCTGGATGGAGTGCTGGGCCTAGCATCCACATGACCCTCCTTATTCCTGGCATCAAAATGCTAGCAGTGGCAACTTTGGAAGCAGGAGTCTGGGTGTGTTCTCTTTTTTAGGGGTTTTCTGTATTTTCAACAACCTATAAATATGAAACATTTTGTAATGTTTCCCCAAGGCCTCCCTGGAGGTAGTTTTTATAAGAACACAATCACTTTAGCTAAGGAATGTGTAAAAAACTACTGAAAAAATCTGTCTCATAATTAATAAACATTGAGGCACTAGTGACATACTCAATAATAACATTCAAAAGTACATCTTCATTTGCCTGACTTAAAAAAGGAATTTCTACAGTGCGTTAAGCTAAATATTCCTCAGCGCTCCTGAGTTATTCAGATGTACATAAAATTATACAAAAGGGAAGGAATACATTTCTGATCACTTATTTAATGGAAGACTTTGAGTATCTGAGTATTTACTTACTTAATCAAAAGGTTGGCAAGTTTCAAGAAGCGTAATAATGTATGAACATGACCTGAGAAGTCTCATAAGCCTGCGGAGGTGAGCTCTGAAGTGGAAGAAAGTGGGGACCAAGCCCAAGGTATGGCTCTGGTTAGAGGCAGAGCATTACACAGCGTTATGACAGACGGATGGACAGACGGATGGGTGTGAGGAAAGTCACTGTACTGAACAAGGCGAGCACAGAAGCAACGCTTTATATCCAGATTTCTGCTTGAAATACGTAGGGTGCATGGAGAACTTTAGGATAAACAAGTTGGTTCCTGTTTCCACAGAGATGAGCAGACCAGCTGGTTGTGATGACTCACATGGCCTGGCCACACCTTGGTGGTCCTGACGTCCCAGAGATACTGCTGGCTCAACCCTTCCTGCGAGCCACACACTGTTCTTGGGACCACAGCACCATTCCCAGGCCAGTGATTTTGTCACCTGAGATTTTCAGTTGCCTGACAATTAGCTCCAGTCAGTGTGACAACACACCCACTTCTGTCACTAGAGCTGCCCATCCTAAGGACTCTTCATGCCCATGCTCACCATGGCCCAGAACTCTGAAAGCCACAGGCACACCATGCACAGACCCAGCAGGCCATGCTGTTCTCGCAGCAGTGAGGGGGCCTCCTTACTGGTGTACCTCATCACAGGCTGGCACTGAGCACAGGGCTCAGAAAGGAGCCAAGTGTAGCTGCTGTAGACTCAGTGAATGGGACAAGTGCTCCTTCAGCCCAAATGGCTTTTCCTTCCCTTCCTGTGGGTCACACTGCACACTGCCCTGGCTGAGGTCTGGCAGCTCTGAAGGCATCCATTCTACTCCTCACATAATCTCTTCAGTCCTCTGGGATACCACTGCCTTTGGACAAGGTGACATGCTCTCAACGTCCCCAACTACAGGGAGAGACCAGTTGGAGACAAGCAGAGGGTGGACACCAAGAGATAGGGAGGTCTAAGCTGAGCAACCAGGTGGAGTGGCCCAGGGTCAGTCAACAAACCCCAGTGGTGCTGAGCATGTCTCTTCCCATCCCATAACACCATGCCTTGATGACATGAGGGCAAACAGCAGGTGCATGGCCAGGCTGTGCAATGGGGCCTACCTTGAAGATGAGGCAATCGGTCTTGCGCTCCGCGTACTGGGAAGTGAGCCGGTACTGGCTCTCGGTGGTGATGTCGATCTGGTAGCCCGTGAGTGTGTAGCAGACCTTGCGGAACTCCTGGATTTTGGTCTGGAACACCTCCTTGAGCCGCTGGTTCTTTAGCTCAGCACTTTCTACCTGCTTCCGCAGCTCTGCAGGAAAAGTAGGAGAGAGTGAGAGGGCAACCTGGGCAACCCAAGGATGGGCAGGGACACAGCAGGGTCAGATGGCAAGGGCAGTTGTGTCCTGATCCCAGTCACTCCCACCCAGAGGCAGGGAAAGCCAGTGCCACATCAGCAAGCCCCAATCTGTGTGTGCAGAAGAATCGGACGAGCTGATAAGCAGCCTGACCTTCTGGTGGCAGTGATAATACAGTATTAACAACAGCAACTCTAAAGAAAGCAGTGACTCTGAGAACCAGATGCTGCAGTCAGATACCCGGACTCCAGATTCTATGCCTGGTCTGGAGCCTTCTGTTCTCAGTTGGAGGAATGATAATGGGCAATGGGCATTGCGACTCCAAGTTATCCTGGGAAGCTCCAGGGACAGTCAAGATTTGGGGTGCACATGTCCAGGTAAGAATGCTCTGGACAGGAAGCACCAAGAGCCTGGGTACATATTTAAAGATCTGAATCTGCCATGCAGCCTCAGAGATTCTCATGTTTGTAGGCTCAGTCCCTGTGGGGATGCCTCCCCTCCATGATCCAGCCCCAGCACGTGGTAGGCAGGGATGCAGGGAGCAGGACAGGAAGCCATCTAGGCACTGTGGATTATTGGGGGGGGTGCACCTGCCAGCCAATTCCATAGCAAGGCCATTATGAGGTGTCTCTCCTCAAAGTGGGGTCTGGGTGGGTTCTATAGCTGAGTTGTGGGAAAACATCTACGTCGGACTATGCCCCCCCCCAACCAATGCAGCTCTGAGTAAACCATTTGAGGCAGATTCTCCCCACACGCCGCTCTGCCGCCATGGTTTACAGCTGCCCGGGGAGACACCAGCTGTGCAAAACCACCACAAGGACATACAATTACCATGAATCTCTCACCCAAGGTGCCTGCTGAGTAATTAAACCTTGATTTATCCCCCCGTTAATTACCAAGCTTAGTGCCACTGAAACACGAATGGAGCTGTCTCTCGAGTTGGTACTTCTTGGACGTCCTGCCTGGGGCTAGGGATAGGGGTCCTGGCCTGGCTAGGCCCAGCTTGAGTGTGAGCTGGGCCGCACCAGCTCTGCTGCTGTGATAAGGGACAGGCTAACTGAAGGCCCAGACAGCCTGGAGGTTTCCAGCCACTGCCCAGAGGAGCATGAGAGGAAAGGTAGGAGTCTGAGCTCCCAAAGAGGTGTTGAGCAGCTTGGGTTCAAACCCAGGCCCCAGGGGAAGGTTAATGGGGCTTTCGTGATTTGGGTGGCTCTGAAGGTGAGTAGGCATGGAGAGACTCCCTTCAGGAGAGCTAAGTGGAAACCTGAAGCCCTCATGTAACTGACTGAGGAATGCAGAGGGCCAGGCTCCCCTGCAGTGTGACAGAGGCCCCCGCACCACATGCACATAACTCATTTCACTGCCACGTGGCTGTGAGGCAGGACAACTGACTCAGAGCGCAAGGTCTGGCTATGGACACAAAGGCTTGGGCAGGGATCTTGGGCCCTAACCCACAGTTCTGAGTTCTAAGTTCTCTGACTTCTTCAAGACCCATATCTGAGCACAGCATCCTGGAGCCGGAGGCTGGAGAAAAAGCAGCCTGACAAAACCTATCCTGTTGGCAGAGGGGCCATGGGGCACTGACTGCTGTGGCCCTGCCCTTGCCAGTCCTCCATTCATCAGGCATGTAGAGGCCCAGTGGACACTGTTCACAGCACAGAATCCCTCAATAGGACATGAGCTCACAGCCATTGATTAATGGAGGAATCAGATTATGAAATCAAAAGGTTAATTGGCAGTTCTGATCCCAATATTCTTCCCTGTGTCCCTCAGCCAATCCTGTTCAAGATGGAGCCATCAGCAGGAGGAAGAATTCACTGACCACACTTCAGGGGTGATATTTCAGTCCTGTCAGGGGCTGTATGGCCTTTAATCTATCTCTGACATCCAATGGGAAAAATTAAATCTCAGTGATAAATGTAGCCTGACCTTGGAGAAGGCAAAGGCCCCTTCTGCGCAGCATACTGAGCCTAGCACAGGCGGGATGCAGGTCTTCGTGAGGCCCACAGCCACCCACAGCCCGTGGTGTGTATCCCAGAGGGGGAAGGTACCACTGCACTGCTCCTGGATGTCTGGGCACTGTCCACACACCTGGCACCTGTGGCCTGTAGCCACACACAAGGTGGGCCCACTACCCTTGATGGCTTGGAGGAAGCCACTTCCTCAGGGAAGAGAGGCTTACCTGCCTCGGTGAAGAGGGTCCAGCAAAGAAAGCCAGAACAGTCACTTGATTTGGGGCCTGGAAGGTCAATGTCTGACCTCCCTGTCATTCTTGTAGTTCAATGGCTTACATAAATGTGAATGAATAATTCACCGGTAGTTTGGATTCAATGAATAAAAGATGGTTTTCCTACCTTGGAATCACCACTGCTCTCTTCTTGGTGACTCTCACAGGACCTCTGAGTGACTAGGAGAGAGCTTCCTCTAGGTTGGGTTCTGTGGCCCTGCATCTCGGTACTGGGCTGGGCTCCTCACGGGCCCAGGAGCGTAAGCCGAGAGGCCCCAGAGTCCACTGTGGCCCCAGTCCCAGCATACCATGACAACATGTATTCAGGCAGGGCTAGCTGGGTGGCCTGGATGGCCATCAGAGTCTGCTGAAAGCCAGAGGACCCACCTACCAACCTCAGCTCTTGTCTACCACGTGTGTACCTGAGGCAGTTTACTGTGCAGAAGATGGTAGCACAGACACCGAGACTAAGTTCCAGGCACTGGCACTGACAGCCTTGTTTTGGTGTGGCTTCCTCCCAGCCCCAAATCTGAGTTTATGCCCATGAGGAGGCCCTGAGGCCCTCAAGCCCTGACCACTACCTCTACGCTGTTGCAAGCTTCTTTTAGCCTTGAATCCTGAGCAGCAGGGAAGATGACCAGGTGCAACTCCACAAACTGTCACTCTCCTCCTAGGTGTGCCTATCCTGTGTCCATACCAAGTACTGCAGGCTCTCCATATCCTCCAGGAAGGGCTGGCTGCTCCCTCTCTTTCCACTGCCCTCTGCAGGGATAGACCTAGCTCTGAGCAGCTCTCAGCAAGTCCCAGAGAGAATGGCAGAGGAAGGAGTGTGGCGGTTACAGTCCAGGGCCTATAGCGAGGCAGAAGGATGGCCAGCACTGGATGGGCTACCAGAGGATCCTGGATGGCTCCTGACTCTGCCCTGCTATGTAAGCTATGCTACTTCCAGGGAAGCCATGGGGTGGCTCTAAGTGCTACCACTCCACTATCCTGGTCCACCAGCTGGATCCTGGAATAACAGAAGGCAGCTGAGGTAGTTCCAAGGGAAAGACACAGTACAGAAATAACCTGCACTCTTGTCAGACATAGGCCAGCCAGCAGGGGAGAGCACTACTGTCCAAAAGCAAAATGTCGAAATAAAGGAGCATTTACAGCTCAGATCTCTGGGGATCCAGCTCAGCTTGAAACTTGGAGAACTGGTTGTTACCAGTGGGCAGGTAGGCATGCACAAAGCAAACAGACACAGAGGAGCTGAGGGCAGACAGGATTGTTACAGCTCACAGGATCCCATGGTTGGAGTAAGAGAGCTGGCGGCCCAGCAGCAGGACCTCCAGCTTTCACCATAATCATGGGGCTGCTGGTCACTGTGCCCTTGCAAGGAGTAGAGAAAGCTTAGTTCTGTGCAGGGGAATGGCTGGAAGAGACACAGAGAGCCTTCTGAAGATGTCAGCAGTTCTCAGGAGGTGCCTGGGACTGCTGTCCTCTTCTGTCTGTTCTGGGGCCCAAAGCAGGACAGATCCAGTGGACTATGGCAGCTGGACTGGGTGGAGTTATAGGTGCTAGTGGCATGGGGTTCTCGGGACGGGCTGCAGCCTTGTTGCCCACCCTGTAGCACTCCCCTGTCTCCGGTGCCCTCTGGAAGGAAAGAGGCCTCCAGTCTCTATGGCCTGTGCACTCCACTTTACTAGCCATTGCTTGAGCTGTTCTGACCTCATCCTTGCCCCAGAATGGTGTGAATCTGAAATGGGTGCAGGTGCCATGGATCCTCTGCTGCCCAGGGAGGACAGACTCTTTAGGTTGGGCTTGGTCCCAGTTCATTGAACCCACACACCTTCCTCGTACCTGTGCCCACCCCCATCCTGTGTGGGGTCTGGGTTGTCTGGACAGAACCTGTGTTCTTTCTCTCCTGCCTCAGAGTCACACAGTCTCTTGTGTGTTCCTAGTGCTCACTGTCTCCTTCACAGTGCTAATCAAGCTACCAAGAGAGTATCCTGTACCACGTCTGCTTACTGCCTCCAGCTGTGTGGCTCAGGAAAGACTGAAATGGGCCTCTACATGTTTACTGTGTCTGTAAGGGTCCCACGGTGGCTGGGCCAGGAAAGGGTCTCCAAGCACTGAGAAACAGATGAGGCCTCCACTTCTCCTGAGGCCCCTGCTCATAGTCCTACAGACATATAGTCAGTTTAACTAAAGCTGGTGAATGTGCAGGGCCTCCTTTGCCATGTGGTGGGACTTGGGGCTCATGCACGCTCCAGATACACAGGAGGGAGAGACCTAGACTATATCCTGGCTGAGGGAGGAGGTGCAGGTTGAGGGCATGCACCAACTTACAAAAGACAAAAGTTCACGATGAGTTGACATAAGCTCAGCTGATGTGGTAGGACAAGAGTCTCATGGTCTTATGTGGTAGTGGGAGAGCCCGTTCCCATATGAACACCCAACATGATGGAGTACTGAGAGGCACAGGGCACAAAAAGCTGGTCCCAGCAAGGCCCAGGGTTCTGCAGAGGGGCCTCTTAGAGGAGACACACTCCTGCCCATGGGTGCTCAGCAGAGGCTACAGGTTTGCACTGTAAGTCCACCTGCTGGGGAGACTCCAGGACTCCCATGGGCACCCCAGTCTCCATCTCAGCAGGTTAAACACTGGGAAGATGTGCAGGAGGGGCCTACACTGAGGCCCCATTGGGACTCATACTCTAACCCTACAGCTCACGGTGCCCCTGCCACACATCCTTTCCGGAGACTGGAGCAGTGTACCTACAACTGCTGATACCACTCTGATATATGCTCTCTTCCAAAAGAGAAACAAAAACAACTGAGGAGGAAGATTCATGATGCGAGAGAATAGACAGAAAAAAAAACCAAGAACAGGCCTGGTGGTGCCTGCCTGTAAGCCTAGCACCCTGGGAGAGTGAGATAGGAGTGAAGTTCCAGCCTGGCTGGGGCAACTTAGTAGGACTTTGTCTCAAAATTAAAAACATAATGGAAAAGGGAAAACACAACTTTAAAAAAGGATGAATCAAAAACAATGATAACAAACTCCTGCCCCATTGGATGAAGAAAAATCCTGGCAATGGCAGGTAATTAACAAGAATGAGAACGTACTCTCACAGACATGAGGACAGGGGGCCTGCAGAGTAAAGGAGAAAGAATCTTCCAGAAAGCGTCCCCTCACACGAAAACCAGACAGATGGAAAACAGCAAAGAAAAACTCCAGCGATTCCCAGAGCACTGGTATCAATGGGAATGTCAGGGATAGTACAGGATGTGGGAAGGAAGAAAGCATGGACAGAACTGTGAAAAAAAGGGCCGGACAAATAGCTCAGTGGATTAAAGTGCCTGCAAGCAGAAGCAGAAGCTGGGGGTCTGATCCCCAGGCCTGCCATGCTGGCCTTGCCCCTGGGGTGTGCTAAGATGGCAATTGAGACGGCTTGGTGTCTTATGCCTATACTCCCAGCTCTTGGGAAGCTGTGAACAGGCTGATTACTATGAGTCTGATTGAGTAGTGAGACCCTGAACATCCTGTAGACCCTTCCCTAAAAAAATACAAAAAACAAAACAAAACAAAAAAACCCCACCAAAAACAAACAAACAAACAACAAAAAACTGTGAGAAAAATGTCAAGACCAAATGGCGGGTATTCCCAGTTCCCCAACACCTAGCACCTGAGATCCGAGGACCCAGATGGGCTCTTGGGACACTCACATTGGGCAAAGGCTGGAGCTCCGTGAGAAGACTCACATGACCCCAGGGATTCATGAAGCTGAGAAGACTTTGCTTCTCACACCACCAAGGCACACAGCCATGAGTCCCTGTGGGCAGAGGTACTGCAAGTCAGGAGGGTCTGGGCTGGACAAGAAACACTTCAAGGATTCCTGGATGTTCTTGGTGCAGACTCAAGACACAGATGTGTGTGTGCCTGTGTGTGTGTATGTGCAAAGTCCTGTGAGAGGGTGGATGACTGTAGGGCTGGAGAGGCCTGTCATGTGAAAGAACATGGGTAATGATAGCCGTCATGTGTATAAGCTAAAGGTTCGGGTGACGACAGGCTTTGGGTAAGTGATGGCATCAGATCCTAATTTGAGGATATAATTAGGAGTGATGAAGGCAGCAGGTGGGATGGAGGGCAGTGAATCAGGGAGGGGTGACATTGGGAGGAAGCCTTTCACTCTTGTTCTTTCTGCTCTGTTCCCTAACTTTCACAGGAGAGGCTCTGCCCAACCACGAGTCTAAAGCAACAGTCAGCCCACTATGGACTGAATCTTCTAAACTGTGAGCCAAATGAATTTTCTCTCTTTAAGCTGTTCTTAGCTACGTCATCAGTGACAAAAAGCTGACTCACACAGTGTCCATATCCCTGTACTGGCAGAGCACCATGTGACCCTTCTCCCTGCATCTACCCTGAGAAGGGCCCTATGAAACAACCTCCCCGCCCACCAGCCCTGACCACAGGTGAAGATTAGAGGGAGGAAGTCAAAATGACCCAACCCCACACACTGACCACCCCAGGCCCACGACCAATTCCCTATTATAACTCGAAAGCACTTTTGAGAATTTGAGATAGAGCCATTTTTATTTCAGAAAAGTGAAAAAAACACTTAACCAAAGCTAGAATTTTAGGCTTTGAAAAAGCAACAAATATTTCACAGCCAAAAAAGCAGCCCTCTAAGCCTCAGCTATGTGAGGTATTTTGAACTTGGCACCTGAGGAAGCTTTGCAGAAGAATTGTGTGGTCAGAGAATGGTGCAGTCTCCTTTTCCCCAAACTCTGTGTTCTTCCAAAGCCTATTTCCATCGTTCATGGTGCTTGATGTTCCATGGCTCCCTGGCATGCACTGGCCCCAGGAGGAGGTGTGATCTGTGGCCTGTGCCCTGTGGCTTGGAGCCCTTACTAGGCTCCTCCTGGGTCGAGTCAGGCAGTCAGAGGTAAGGCTCAGTCTTTAGAGGTGTGAACTTGGACCAGAGTGAATGTAGGCACACCTGTGTCAGCAGGCTGGCCTTCTGAGAGCCCAGCGAGGCCAGGCCTATGGGGCTTCCATGTGGGGTCAGAGGCCAGCACATGAAGCCCCACCTGATCTCAGACTGGAGAGGCTGACACCTCCTACACAGTGAGGTTGCTCTGGGACCCCGCAGACACAGTTGCCATGCTGGCCCGGCTCAGCCCCAATGTGGAGCTGTACTTCCAGGCTGAATTATTCATGTCTTGCTAACTTCTAAACTATTCCAGTTTTACATTTTTAAATATTTAATAATTAGGTATGAAATATTTATGCAATTTTATTAGCAGCCATGGGAGCTGGGCACTGTGAGGCTGTGGTACTGAGGTTTGGGGCCTGCTCCCAGATGTCTACAGAGCAGCAGGGAGAAGCCCTGGCAGGCTGGCCAGTACCCTCATGGGCTTCTTGTGGGTACAATATACTAGGAGACAGACCTGCTATCCCAACATAGCACAGGTGCTTGGAGGCCCCTTGTCTGGCCCAAATCTACACTCTGGGGGACCACTGAGTAACTGGCAGGTTGACAGGCACAAGGTCCACATGTGCACTGGCCAGGCCACCTTTAGGGCCTTCCCTGCCATCCCTCCCTGCACAGAACTAGGTAGATGGCCACCACATCCCCAAGTGTAGGCCTTTGTGGTAGGCAACGAACACCCCACTGGCCAGGCCTCTGCTGCCCTGTGTGGATGGGTTGCTTTAGTTCTGCTGGTGCTGGGCCTTGAGCCTCAACTCCACCATGTGCTGTGGGCCCTGCTGGGCCGGAAATTGCACGTTTTTCCCCAGAGAGGAGACGCCTGCCCTGGAATTACATGCAGATGAGCAGCTCTCGTGCCCACCGCCTGGCTGCTGGCAGACGCCCCCTGGGTAAGCTCTGTGCAGCTTCCAAGCAGGGCCTCTCTGTGTGATTAACTGCTCACTCTGGCAAGCAGCTTGTCACCTTGCACAAAAATGATCTGAAAAGACACCAGCAATTACAGTCCACCAGATTATGGGGTGGGAGAGTCTTGGGGCGACAGGCAGTGCTGATATCATATTTGTAGGAAGATTCCTTCCCCCACCCGAGGACCGAGCTGCTGAGGCCCCAGAGGACACTCCCCGGCTGTACAGCCCCATCCGTGAGAGAGAAACTATGCCTGGTAGAGGGAGACAGCAGTCTCTGGTGTCTGTGGAGCCATGGGCTAACTCTGTGTGCGTGGTGAGGAGGCTACACGGCCTGACGGAGACAAGCCACAGCCGGCTGGAGGGGCTCAGTGTTACCTGGCCAGGTGCAGCCAGCCAGTCCTCAGGTGGGTGAGACTGTGAGAGGCTACTCAGCAGCACCAAGAGAGGGACCTTAGAGGCACACCTGCCAAGTGCTAGGTGATGAGGCCAAAGCTGTGCCACCTTGGCACCACCCTCCATTGGTCCATTGGGGCTCTGCTCAGACTATCCCCTGGGCCACCTGCTGATGGGGCTCCCAGCTGTGGAGCTGTATGGTCTGTATAGACAGGGCCACCTGACCTCATCTTGAGTTACCACCTGTTGACTTGTCTGCCGGTCTTTCTCACCCACTGTTTCTACCCAGAGCAAGGCCATGTCTAGCAGAGGAACATCTGGTGGTAGGTAAAGGGTCACAGTGTCCTCATGGAAGCTTTACACTATCTCCAGTTCATGGATTGGAAACTGCCTGTGGTCCAGGGGGACTCTGGCTGGACTCTGGCTCTGGTGTCAAGGCCTTGGCCAGGTAGCTCTGCAGACTGCTCTCCACCCTGCCCTTACCCAGGCCTGGGGCCCTTTCGGGTTCTGACTGGAGTATTAGCCCTTCCAAGTGACCCTGACTTTGGTGAGCTGTCACACCCTATAGCCCAGGTGTGCCCCAAGTCCTAAGCAAGCCATTTCCTACCCTCTGCAGCTGCATCAGCCACACCCACAAATCTAACATTCCCCTGCAAACAGCTACCACCACTTCCCCAAAGCCCAGGCCACTCAAGTCCTGCAGTCTCAGCAGCCACACTCAGAGCACTGGCTCTGATGCCTCATCTTCTCTGTGACTGGCACTGCTGTGCAGTCCTCTGCAGAGCATATCATCCTCTTCAGAACTTTCTCTGGGCCCTCTTTCTGCCTTCTGGGGAAGGCTTGTCCTGAGCCAGCCAGACCTTCCACTTGGCAAGGCCTCTGGTGGGACACCGCAGGCTACACATGTACCTACCCCTCATTCTCAGGTGGCATAGCTCATATTGCAGCCACCACCTGTCCCTGACTGCAGCTTCTGGTGGGAGCAATGTTCAAAGACAGGCTTCAAGACCCAGCTCTTTTAGTCATCCCCAAACACTTTCCCTTCCTGCTTCCTCAGCTCTCTGCAGCCCAGGCTGGGTCTGCTCCTCTGTTGGACATACACTGCCTCTCCTTCATGGGGACAGGACCTCCCCTTTCTAACCCAACACCCTCAGAATGCCTGATAACCCTGGCCCTTCGGCAACAGTCTGATGACAAATGAGCTCACAGGCCAGAACGTATCCTCCTTGGAAACTCTGTACCTGTGACCCTATTCAGAGAACTCTTAAGATACAGGTCTGTGGACCTACGGTCACAAAGCCCCATCTAAGAGGATAAGGAAGAAATGAGGGAGTAGGAGCAGCAGGGCCCCTCAGTATTCCAGGGACTCTACTGCTAAAAGACTTAGAGCTTAGAATATGGAAGCCATGTGCCAGCCATACTCTGTCTAGTCCCTGTGTGTGATGCCCTGACCCTGAGTTCTGGGACACTTGGACCTCTTCCAACTGGATCAGGAATGGTGTGTGATCAAAGACCCAGGAGGCAGACAGTGGCTGGAACTACATCTGGACTCACGAAAGCAAGTGGGACCTATTTTGTTTAGGGGCTGGAGACTGGAAGACTCTAGTGGAGTGGCTAGCAACAGAAGGGGATGGAGATGGAGAGCAGGGGTTGGGGGCAAGTGAGAGCAGGGAGTGGAGAGAAGTTGCTGGCTGTGGGCCATGTTGGGGATGCTGTCCCCTGGAAGGTGAGGGTCTCTTTTGGGCCGGTTAGCCTTGTGGTTGCCAGGGTATCCGAGTTCTTCTTCTTGTGCAGAGGGCACTGGACAACTCCTTTCCGGGATCCTCTTTGAGCAGCTCTGGGGAAGGGTGCTCCTGGGCCAGAATGAGCAAAGGTTCTCAGGAACTGATTAGTCTTGTCCTGGGCATGGCCACATGGCCACTATTGGCAACACACAGCCCACAGATGTGGGGAGGATGATCTCTTGCTGCCTGATATTCACAGGCCCTGTCATCTAGGTGTCCTGAATTGGTCCACTGCCCTTGGTCTACACTCACACCTGGCCCAGGTACGGCAGAAGCAGAGGCTATGGGCACAGATCAGGCCTCAGGAAGCCCATGGTAGCATCACGAACTTTGAGCATGGCCACTGAGCCAACTGCCATCCCCACCTGGAGATGAGGGCTAGTATGCAGCCTCAGAGAGGGGTGGGGCAGCTTACCCAGGGCTGCCTAGCAGAGTAAACCATCCTGCTCTGAAAAGGCTGGACTGAAAGTTAGGAAGCTACTTCCAGAAATCCACATCACAGGCTTGAGAAAGTGCACAACCTCTAACACATAACCCTCCAAATTCCATGGGTTTTACACAGACACCTAGGAACCCCTGGGATAATGTATGTTCATAGTCCCCACAGAGCCAAAAACAGCCAAGAAGAGTCCTACATGCCAATGTCATATCACACAGTGCCTGGGACACAGAGCAGAGAATATACAGCCTCTTAGCCTGAATTTCCAAAAGCTTCCTGCCACAGACCTGCCCAGGAGACACTGTGTGTGAGCGCAGACTGGCCCAGGGGTGACCTGTAGCCCACTGGGCAAAGGCTGCGAGGGCCTGGGATATGTCACATCTCTTAAGCTGCAGATGTGCAGTGTGAGGTCAGGAGCTGATTCTGCTCACATGCTGGTGCATTATTAATTCCCGACCTTGGCCTCAGAGAAAAGCTCCCTGGAAGGCGTGTTCAGAGCTCATCTTTTATTGACTGAGTCACTTTTGAGTCAATCTGTCTGCTTTGGGCAAGACAAGCAATTTAAATCTTTTCCTCTTTCCTCCTAGTTAAGATGGGCAGCTACTGCAGCCTGTTAGCACTTGAGGTAGCCTGGGCAGAGGTAACTATAGAGTGTAGGCTGGGGGAAGCAGAACTAGCCCAGCTGCTGCAGCAGCAGCCCAGAGGGAACTGGGCAAAGGGCCAGGACAGCTGGGGCCGGGGGGTGGAAGAGAAGTGAGAATGCCCTGGGTGTAGGGACCTTTGGGTTGCCCAGTCAGAGTAAGAGGACAGGGACAGGAGTCAGGCAGGAAACGAGCCCCAAGGGCAAGAGATGAATCAGCTAGGCTCCTAGACTGCCACTGTAGGGAGCAGCCCACTGACCACACATACTCAGCCCTAGGCGGGAAACAGATGGCAACATGTCCCCTGGCTTGTGCTGGCTGTGGCAGATCTGGGGTCTATGTGGGGTCCTCAGCCTGGGACTTCATAGGGTGCTCTGGGGCTGTTGGAGAGATGGACTGGGGTTGGAAGGGGTCTTGGCTAATTATAATGTGATTAAGCCTGTTTCTTAATTTACAGCTGCTCAATGAGGCAGGAAGAGTGGGTCCTGAGACGGCTCGTAACAAGGATGAAACTGAGACCCAGCAAGGAGTGGTATGCTTGAGGACACAGCCAGAGTCCAGGTACCAGCATCTGCTAAGCAGAGCAGAACCCATGACCCCAGTGTCTCATGAAGATCTTGTTTTTGAGCAAGGGCTGATGTAGAGCAGCAAGCTGTTCTGGGCTGTGGGTGCGCAGCTCTGGGCTGGTAGACCCATCTTGGTCTTCTGCTTCTATAGACCATCCTGCTACACTGCAGTAAAGGACCTGGCTGCATTTTTCCCCACATTTTAGTATTTTGTGGGAAGCTGAGCTTAAAGGTAAGGGACTAGCTTATCTGGTGGGGGCAATTTCAAGCCATCACAATGTTTAGGCTATAGCGCTGGTATTACTAGCTGCACTTAGCCAAACTGACAGTAAAAATCTAGAGAAAAGAGAAAGAGTAAAAAGATTTGGGAAGGTTGCAGCTTGGACTGAAAAGAAGAGCAAGTAAAGGGATAGCCAACTTGGGTGTGACTGCCATCACTCACACAAAAGAATATCTTGAGGGCATCTCAGAAACCAGCAAGGCTCAGGGGTATAAAGATGCAAATTTGAAAAGAAAATGCAAATGTCTCAAAGAGAGCCCCAGAGGCCTTTGCACCTAGGACTGCCCAGGGAATTGCCTCCCTGGGCTGAGTTTGTCATGCTCAGCTGAAAGCCCCTGCTGTGGGCAGCTGTTGGCATCATCCGAGTGAGGCTGGTTTTGCATGCGTGTGAAACTCAAGTTCATGGAGTTCCTAAAAGGAGGCCTGGGAGGCAGGACAGTGTGCAGCAGGGGTGAGAGGCCCTACAAGCAGTTACCAACAGGGCTGTGAGAGTAGAGCCAAAGTTACAGTGGAGATCCCAGGAAGGAGTGAAACCAGGATCACGCAACATCAGCTAAGGGAAGCTGCACATGGCAAGCAGAATCAGCCTGAGAGAGGCCACAGAGGCTGCAGCTGGCATGGCCCCTGAGATGAAGGTGTCCAAACTCTTTTGACCCATGTCCTGTTATTGTGTGCCAGATGTAGGATGGGGAGCTATCGGATTGAACATTTGCAAAGTGGTATCATTGCCACTTTGAGCTGGATACTTGTGATTTTCCTATTCCTTCCTTTTGGATTGGAATGTTTTCCCCACGTCTATTGCACCATTATATCTTAGAAGTGTATTTGGATTGATTAATCCTAGTGTTGAGGACTGCACCTAGGTGGCTTTTACACTAAGTTATATCCCCAGCTCCTTTATAATTTCAGAGACAGGGTCCTGTTGAGTCACTAAGTTGCCTGTGGTGGGCTCAAGCTTGAGATTTTTCTATATATATCTATATCTATATCTATCTATCTATCTATCTATCTATATAGAGAGAAATAAATATGAATGAGACAGTTTCACAGCTGATTAATAGGACAGTTTTGATAGTCAATACAACAGCAGGGAGGGGAGCCCTGGGATTGTAGCTCAGGGAAAAGGGCCCTGGGTTTAATCTTTAACATGTTTAATTATCAAAAGTGGGTGTCACTGGCACACAGACAAGGAAATTGATCACTAGAACAGAACAGAAATTCTACACCAAAACTTAAAGCATCGGTTGACTCTGAAAAAAAGGAGTCAAAACAATTGAGTGGGGGAAAGGAATCTCTCTCTAACAATTGGAGCCAAGTTGAAGAAAATACAACTTGATTCTATCTTTTCCCTGTATCCAAAAATAACCTGTATGAGGATCACAGTCCAAATGTAAAAGCTTTTGGAAAACACAAGCGAATGCAAAGCTGGGGGGTAAGCAAAGATTTCATAGAACAAAGCGCTAAACAGAAGGAAAATTGATAAATTATGCTTCATTAAAAATTAAAAATGTTGCTTATCAAAAGAAAGCATTAAGAAAATGATTAGAAGACAAACAATCCAATTAAAAGCTGGGCAAAGACTTAAGCAGACAGTTCACTGAAGAAAACATATGAATGGCTAATAGGCAGTAAAAATGCACTCAGCATCATTAGTCATTAGGGAAATGCAACCACAATAAGATATTCTGCACCCATTAGGATGGCTGTATCAAGAAGATAGATATGAGTGTGAGGTAGCAGAGGCATCAGGAGCCTTCTCAGGGAATGTCAGATGGTACAGGCACTCCAGAAAACAACTGGAGAGTTTCTTAAGAAAATTTGAGTTACATGTAACTCAGAAACCCCACCTCTATGCATGATAAGTGAGAACCTCTATCCACACAAGGCCTGAGTCCAGATGTCCAAGCAGCCCAAAAAGCCACTCACGAATGCATGGACAAATACATGGTCCCTCCATACCATGGAGCATTACTGGGACATACCAAGAGATGCGTACTGACACATGCTATGCCACAGAGGGACCTCAAAAACACCATGCTCAGAGAAAGATAGCATACATGAAATTTTCAGAAAAGGCAAATCCACAAAGACCAAAGATTAGCACTTGGGGGCTATGAGCAGGAAGACTGACTGCAAATGGGATCCTGATCCTTCTGGGTGACAAAGATGTTCTCAAATCTGTAGCGGTGGCACTATGACTTATATGAATCACTGAGTATGTGTTTAGAACAGTTGAAGAGCAAGTTTAGGTCTGAAGATGGTAATTCTATAATGCAGAAGAAATCTCCAAGTGGGCGTCAAGCAGAGAGTTAGCTTTGATGCAGAACACCAAGTTAGGTCTGTCCTCCAGGCTGGACCCCATAACAGCTCTGAGTTGGGGCTTCACTCCTGCCAGGTATATGGAACCCTAAGCCCAGACGCTTTGAGGGTTGCCCAATCTCATATGGCTTGTGTGTGGGAGGCAAAACCAGCTCAACTCCAGCCCTACACACTGACACCAATCTGACTGGACCTGGTGAATGCTGCCCTCCCTCCAGTCTACTCATAAGTCCTTTTAGATTTATGAGAAAGGTTGGGTGGGGGACCTGGAACCTGGCTCGTCACAGGGTACTTTCAGAGCAGGAGTTCTGGAACTGTGCAGTCTATCCTAAGAAGCTCTGGCCACCCTGCTAGCTGGCTTGGGTGTGAACAGTCAGTGTGTGTGTGTAACACACATGTATCCATGTCTATTAGCATGCACATCTGGGCCTAATCTCCAGGTCCCTGCTACCCTAGCAGCCTGGTCTGGAACAGAAGCCCATGATTTCCTCAGATAGCCTGCAGCTGGGCCATAGGGTATGGCACTCAGAGCTCTAGCTGGTCTCATCAGAGCTCCAGGAGGGAGCATCAAGAGGAGGCACTGCCTTGTGAGAAGCATCTATGTGATGGAAAGGGGTACAGACTACAGAGTTCTCCTAGAAGGCTCAAGCATGGTTTCCCTGGAGGGGAGCAGGAGCAGCTGAGGCCAAGGTGGGATGGAACTTGAGGAATACAGATCCTGCCTCTACTTAGGGCATATCATTCCATCTTACAAGGCTCCCTTTCCTCACCCCCAGAATGGGAGAACAGTGGTTCTTATGCAGGACTGGAGACAGCTGACTTGATCAGTCCTCACCAGGTCCAACACTAAGGACCAGATTGTGTCACCTACTGCCCACCCCTCAAACACATGCTGAACACCCAAACCAACAGGAACTGGCAGGGCAGTGCTGTGAGAGATCACAGATGTTTCTTCACCATCATCATGCCATCTCTCTCCCCTTCCGGTGTCCTGTTCCCCAGTCTCTGTGATCCCTCAAGGGTCAGTCTCGTCACCAGCGCCCTTGCCCTCCTAGCCAACAACCCCACACACAGCAGAACCTTCTGCTCATCTGTGGGGCCAATGCATGCCCAGGAACATGGACTGTGCAGTGCAGGTTGCAGGGGAGGCCACTGATGGACTCAGGGCTGCAGCACTGAGTTGCCACATCCCCATTCCATAGCAGGGCTCTTCTAGCTTAGCTACCCCACTGTGAGGGGAGCAGACCACAATGACACTGCTCAGGAATGTGCAGGTTAATCCTCATAGGAATCTTCTTAAATCTCAGTGGATGTGGGGCAGATCACCCCTTCTCCAAGGACAGGGCAGGTGGTGACTGTAGGAAGTGATCTGGCCATACCAGCAAGTCAGGCCTCACCAATTTACTTCTTCCTCCCTAAAAGTTACCCACATGACTCATGCTGAAGGGCTTATCTCACTTCCACACCAATGAGAACTTCTGCCTTGCTTCCATGTCTTTCTAGCTTAGTGCCATGCCTCCACTTAGCCCAGGCATACTAGTGTCTTAAAGTGGGAAGGTCATGGTGGCGAGGCCTTTCCACTGTCAGGTTCTACAGAGCTCCCAATTCAACTGATGGTTTAAATGAAATCACACCGAAATCCTTAATTGGGCCCTTGCTTGAGTTACCCAGCAAAGTTTACAGACATGCCAGGAAGCCAAGGAAAATGGACCGCAGTCAGGCAACCACAATTATATAGCCTTCTCTGGCTACAGACACTGTCCAGATGTAGACCTGGTGGGGTTACAGGGCAAGAGGAGGCAGGCATTGACCTTGGTTATGGGGACCCAGGATAAAATACAACAGTACAGCACAGGACTATGTCTTGATGAGGCAAGGGTGAAAGGCCTCAGCTGCACTGGTTAAGGGAAGCAGCAAGAGACAGGAGGTGACTGAAGATGGGCTGGAACATCCTGGGGAGACCAGATGGCCAGCAGGCAGGCACTGAGGCCCAAGTGGAGGCTTGGGGAACAGAGTGGGGACCGTCTTGCTCTGGAAGAGAAGTTAGAAATGGAAGCCTGGTGGCCTGAAGACTACAACCTTCTGAGAGGAGGCAAGCAGGCTGGCCACTTCCATCAAACCCAGCAGGGGTATTGAGGCAGGGCTGGGCCTGACTTTGCTGAGAGCCTCACTGAGGGAGCCTGATGTGACCACCACACTTTCAGGCACTACAGAGCTCCCAATTCAACTGATAGTTTAAATGAAACCACACCAAATCCTGATGTGACCCCAAGGACAGTGGAGCCTGTGATCTGGTACTGCAAGGGCGCTGGAACAGTGGAGGACCCTGTGGAGTGGGGGTGGAGGGAAGGATGGAGGCACCATGTCTGGCATGTCACCTGGGCCCCGTCCAGTTCTAAACATGGTTGTCTTCCCCTCTGCAGCCAGGGCCATTTCCCAGCAGATGGTGCCAACTCTGCTGGTGTCCTACAGCCATGCCCAATCCAGCAGCGCCTTCCCACAGACTTTGCGAATGCTCAGTGCTGCAGGACCAGCCCTAGGGTGGTTCTTGGAAACTGTTACTTTTTCACAAACACTTTGGATGTCCTGGCACTGATCAATGAAGGCAGGACCTAGGTCCAAACAGCTATCACCACTTATGAACTGCTGAGTGAAGCAGGACCACTGGGAAGGGACCCTGCAGTGCCATTCCTGTTTCTTTGCTCACAAGCCTGGCTCACTTGTCCTAGACAGGCAGTGGACAGCCACCCTCAGCACCACTACACCAAGCACACATTGCAGGCTACCGAGTGCCCAGGCTCAGAAGAGAATTCAACACAACTCTAGGGTATGGAGCTCAGCCTCAGCTCAGAGCTCAGGGAGCAAGGCTAGGGCAGCCCACGGTCAGACAGCTGGTCAGAGGCAGGGCAGTGACAGGTGGGGTCACAGCAGCCCCAAGAAGGGTAGAGTGCAGTGAGGATACAGCATTGAAGGCAAGCAGCAGCCCTAGGGTCAGTGAAGCACCACTGTGCATACATGGGCCCAGCTTCCCTGCCCAATCCTAACTTTATACTTCCCCACTGGCTCCTCTTGAGTGCTTTAAGGTTCAGCTGCCACCACTCAGTGTCCAGCCCATGGGGAGGCCCTGATTGGGGGCTGACTCTGTTCTATCCTGAGGGGGCCATGATACCCAGGTATGGGCTAAACATATTCTGGGTGTATCTAGGAGAGTACTTCTGGGTGCCTGCAACATCTGCATTGGAGAACAGAAGACAGACTGACCCCAAGCAGGAAGAAGACAGCCTGCCTGGTGGCCTGTGAACAGGGAGACTGGTTCTAAGGGTATCTGTGAGCTAGGTATGTGGATTCGAACCCTAGGCAGCACACTACGGCTTAGAAGTACACCAAGCCTGGACCACTGTCCAGGACTCAACTGGCCCACACAGAGAAGGGCATGAGAAAACCTCAGAGGCAACATAGACTTTGAAGCCGCAAGGTGTGAGGAGCCTTGGCAGGCTGCCTGCTAAAGCCAGCATAAATCAGCATTCCTCACAGAACTTAAAAAAAGATCTCCACTCTCCTACCTCAGTATTCAAAACGTGCAAGTAGAACCCTAAATTAGGCAGCACACGAAGATTCAGAAAAGCACAAACCTGCTAAGATCAGCAAGCACAAGGCCAAGGCACAGGGATGTCAGCATCTCACCAAGCAAGATTAACAGGTGCCCAAGAGGCCAGTGCAGAGCACAGGCTTTGCTTTCCCTGTCTACTGAGATGAACACTGGCAGGAAGAAGTCATGGCCCAGCTGGATCCCTCTGCACCACAGCTGTCACACAGTTCACCAGCACGCACAGAATCCGTCAGGCCTGGCTCTGCAGGGCATGCTCTCCTGTCCTGACTGCTGACTTACAGATCCCACTGCAGGACCTGCGTCTGCATGTCCGCCTGTTACACATGTCAAGATGTAGTTGTCAGAATGACTTCAGACTGCGTGTCGGAGACCATGGGGGCTGTGGGCAGCACAGCAGCATTGACTGTGAAGAGTAAGAGCTGCTAGCCCAGAATCCCACACCCATCCAAGAGAGCTCACTGCTGGCCTGGGGAATGTGGGGGACATGCCTGCTCAGAGGGCCTTGCCCAGCTACCTGCGACATGAGGTTAAAGGCTGGGCTTGGAGCACACAGCAGCTACCTGCACACAGTAGGCCAGGAGTACACCCCATTGGCTTGAGGCCATGGGTAACAAAGGCCCGGCACACTGAACCCCATGTCTGAGCTGCCTAACTTCCATCCTCAAACTCACACTTCCTTATGAAAAGATAGGACCTGGGAGGCCACAGCCCTGACCTAAGGACAAGAGGGTATGGGACCATGACTTAAGGACAGGCTTGTGCCCTGGCTCCTAGCACAGCACTGGTACCTACTACCCTGCTGGCAGCCAGGGAAGGGGAATGGAAGTTGGTGAGTCAGTGTGGAGAGGAAGTAAGGGGGGATGGAAAGCAGGTGCTGCTCCCTGCAGGCCCCAAACCAGCCCCTGGGGCTGCCCTCTTTCTCAGGGCATAACAGGTGGCACAGGGACAGGGACTGAGGTGGCCACTTCCTTTTTTCTTCCCCAGATACACCTTGGAATCCACTGTGTCTGTACAGGCAGTGACAAATTTGATCACCTTCAATGTGTCACCCTGACAAGATTAGATTGTTTTAATATTAATGTGCTGCCTAATTAAACTGCAATTAATGGTCTCCTGGCACAGCCTGGGTACAGCAGGGGGCCATGCAGAGCCAGGAGTGGCTTGGGGAGGCTGGGCTTGGACTCTAGGCTTCGTGGGCTGAGACCTGGTCAGGGGTGGTGATTCCTATCAGGGAAGCCAGAAGAACCACCCATGGGTATCCTTGCTGACACTTGGAGAACAGCTGCTCCTGAAGGTTAAGGCCACTGTGCTTATTTATACATCTTCTCCAGCTCTGGGCCATGTGTGGAGAACAGAGGAAGCCCCAGCAACTCTGGGTGAATGACACACGGATCACAGTATCACAGTGTGATCTGCCTGAGAAAGCGAGGCCAGCAGGTTCCTTCCCCAACCATTTCACCCTCTGTTCTTTCTGTCCCTTACTTGAGGACAGGAAAAGACCATCTACTAACCTCTGCCTCTTGTGACAGGTCTGTGCTGCATGGCCCATGTATGGGATGCCAATGATTAAAGGGTTCACTGAGTCAAGACTGTGCCTACTCTGGCAAGCAGAAGTATACTCAGTCACACTGAGGCCAGTGGCCCATTCAGCAAGAGCAAA
The DNA here is from genome assembly GCA_002564305.1 of Octomys mimax. Taxonomy (NCBI): domain Eukaryota; kingdom Metazoa; phylum Chordata; class Mammalia; order Rodentia; family Octodontidae; genus Octomys; species Octomys mimax. The sequence continues at coordinate 7,018 of NDGM011109409.1, read as the reverse complement.
GCTCTGGCCATCTGCCCACCTGCTGCCTAGGGGTCTACAGGGAGATACCTGGACACTCCAACCAGTTTCTCTAGGAAAGGGAGGCTGCTGCCCAGCAGGACTGAACCAACTTAGGGATAATGTGGCCATGGTGGTGGGTACACCCTGGCCTGGGGGGAATGCCAGGCCTCGTCTACAACTTCACCTGTTCATGCCTTAGTCCCCTCACCTGCAAGGAGAAATAGATCTGCAGGTATAGGATACACAACGGGGTGACTCGCCATGCCAATTATCCTCCCTTGCAATTATTCTCCTCCTTCCAGGTTGGAGCCCCTGAACAGCCTAGGGCTGACCAAAGAACCGATCATGACCCCCAACCTCCCAGAGACCCACCCTGCCAAGACAACCACTCTGTCCCAGAGGAGTCCAAGAAGGGGGTCCAGGGGACCTGACTCCTCCTTCCACCTGCATGGTGGATGGACAGTGCTGGCAAAGCAGGACATCTCAGAATTCAGCTACTTGCTCATGGCCCAAGCATCCTTAGAGGCCTGCAGGAGGGCTGTGGCTCACCAGGCTTCCACAAGCTTGCATTCTGGCTTTGTTCTCTTCAACATCAGACTTTGTTTTTATGCAAAATTGATATTTTAGAGTCTGGCCATGCCAGGTCTGTCAGGGAGCAGCCATTTCCCTCACTTTGCTCTTTCCCTGAGACCTTGGCTTTCATCTTGCAGTTGCTCAAGTTGGGACAAACAACATTTCTCCATGTAAAAGCACATTTTAATCGCATCTTTGGATCTGATAACCTAGGCATTATCTACCGCCTTCCTGCCACGAAGACAAGGATTCAGCTCTGCCTCCTCAGACCCTCCACGTGGCCTTACAGCTCCATCTTTCTGACATACCAGCTCATAGCTTTAAATTTGGCCCCAGCTCTCCAGTGATCATACAGATGCTGGTCACAGTAGGGCCACATGGAAAAACCATGATTACTCTTGCACAGGTGGAGCTAATGACTGCCTGCGCTTTTCTGTCTGCTTAGTTTTGTACACACTCGTCACTAACTCAGGCACCATCTTATCTTATAATGTCTAAACTGGCACTTGTGACATTTTCTGTGAGCATGAGGGAGGTGACCACGTGCCACAAGAGGCAGCAGCTTAGAGACCAGAGGACCTATACCCATGGCAATGCACACCAGCATGTGGCTTGGAAGGCTCTGGCCACATCTCCTTTCTTTGAGGACATCTTAGAACACTGATAGGTTCCATCGGTGCCAGCTGCTTTCAAAGCTCACAGCCTGTGCTTTCGCTGTCTCCTGGGCTCTGTATCTTCTTTTGTTTATACCCTCATTTTATTGGAACACATCTTCGACTAGCTTTCTGAAAAAGGATATATGGGAGGTAAATATTTAAGATCTTGCTCATCTAGAAATGCATGTGATCCCTCCTTTGGATTTGCCTGGGTGAGTAGCTGGGGTGCACAGCCTGCTGAGCTACAGGTCACTTTCCATCCTGCCTGTGCACTATGGGGAAGCATCACATAGATCTGACCCCCTACCTTTTGGCAGGGGATGTCTTGTTTTCCTCTCCAGAAGTTTAAAAGGTCTTTTCTCTGTTCTCTATGCCCTGGAGGGTGGTGACAATGTGTTTGGGAGGGTCCTCTGCATCTGTGCTAAGGACCTTTTGAACATCTTCTGCAGTATGGTGCCAGCTCCCCTGCTCTGGGGAACATTTCTGAAGGCTCTATGTACTCTGTCCTGCTTCCCCTGACTCTGCTCTGGACCTCCGGGACCAGTCCTCTCATGTTTCTTACCTTTTTATCCTTTTTCTGCACCTATCTATTCCTTTTTTTTTTTTGGGCAGAACCAGGGATTGAACTCAATTCCTTCTACTTTCAGATAAACTCTTTAAACTTTATCTCATAAATCTACAAAGATTCTCATTTAATTCTAAGTGCTTTTAGCTCCCCAAAGTCCACTTTCTTCTCTTTCAATTTCCTGTGGGTACCATGCTCTGTAGAATGACTGAAAGCCTGTTCTTACCCCTCTCTGCATAAGCAGGACACAGTTTTCCTCTGCTCTGGTCCTCTGTTCCCTATGGATTGATTTTCTTCCTTATTCTGCTATTTTTCATCTTGAGGTGTTTCCTCTGTTAGATGATGAGAATCCCTGACTATCTGCATCATCAGTTATTAGGCAAACCCTAAGCAGGCAGCAAGGCCTGCCATTGTTGGCTGTACCACGTTTCTACTGAGTTGGCCACAGTCCTAGATCTGTAGGTTCTCTGAGTAAGTTGCCTGCAACCTTGGGATTGTCTCAGCACCTGCAGAGCACTCTCGCCTTGACTAGGCCAATAGGTCTGAATACAGAGCTGTGGTGAAGATGAGTCCTTTGGGCTCAGAAACAGATTGTGGCACCCATCCAGGGCTTCTGACTCCAGGGGTCAGAGCTGGTACCCGAGAATCTGCACCTAAGAATTTATTTTTATTGTACATCGTTGTTGCAGTACATAATGATTACATTCGCAATAGGAACTGGCATATTTAAATATCACATCTTAATTCACTTTTTATCCCCTTTCTCTCTGTCTCCTTCTTTTCACCTCTTGGTCCCCTTTCCATCTGCAAGATATCTAGCCCCGTTTCCTACCATCTACCCTCTGTTCACGCCTCCACTATGCTGCCTCCAGCCTCCTCAGCTTAGCGAGCCAGCCCCTCCCAGTATCCCTGGCTACTATCCTGTGCCCCTTCAGAATTCTGTGGCCTGATTATCCTGGATCCTGTCCTATGCACTAGCTTAGAAGTAGCTTTTCCTCAATCTGCCTGGTCACCAACCCTTCTGCCACCCACTTTTCCAACGTGAACGCTGTGGCCACATTCTTTCTCTTTCTGTGGGTATAAGCTTAAGGAAAATGAAATAAAAGCCAACCCAGGGACCTGGGATTAGGAGGTGCAGTTGGCCACCTAAGCAGAAATGCCCACACTGCCTCTGGGTCTTCTCCCCATCCGGTAGCTGCCCACATCTGGCTGAACCTCTGCTTGCCTTCATCTTCTAAATTCCAGGCAATCTTGCAACTGACTTGTTCCCTAAGTGAAGCCTGGGGTTTTTTTCCTCAGTAATCCCCAAGTGAGAGGTGGAGACCCATCTTCTGAGCTTATCTGTTGCAGCCTTGAACATGTGCCATGGCATGCCTCCTAGGACAGGCACCCAAGACCAACATGGGACTGGTTGACAGGAGCAGCACAGCAGGTTTTACTAGAGAAGTGAACAAAGCAGTCCCTGGGCTGAGGCTCAAACCAATCTGTGACATCCATAATGGTGAGTGTGTCTCCTAAGAACCTTTTTACAAAGATCTGACAAAAACATTCCAGTGACATACAGAGAGCAGAAGCTCAGAAAATTCATCCTGCAGGGATACACAGGCTGGCATTTGTGGTCAGGCAGCCCGGACCATGAGGTACTTGTGTGGTGGGAGCCAGAAAGACACCTAGACCTGCCACCCTCTGCTGGGCAATCTCAAGGGAGGGCCTTCTTTTGCTGTTGGCTTCTGTTTCCCAGCTGGGCTGCATAGAAGTGGAACATGTGGCAAAGGCCACAAAATCTATCAGGCAGCAGGGGACCTTTATCACAGCCTGCTGTTACCAAGCCTGGGTCAGGCTGGGGCTCTGTGTGCTACTGGGGGCACATGACCAGGCAGGTGTGTTAGTTCTAGCAGCCCCCCTCTGCCTGGCTGCTGTAAAGCAGAGGGTGCCAGTAAGAAATCAAAGTCTGGAGTGGAAGGGGAAAGAAGCATAAAGACCTCAAATAGTGAGGTGCTCAGAGCAGTAGCTGCAGAACCAGCCCCATGCCTAGATGGTCCTCATACCATGGCACTTATTTCATTTGCTGCACCAGGGAAGAGAGTAGGGTCTCTGCTCCAGGTCTGGCTCTGGAAAATTTCTGGGCACTAGAGAATGGGATATGGGGTGGATTAACTAATGGTCAACTTGTAACACCCAGCTGAACTGAATTAACATGGTTCTGGGTGTAGAAGGCCCACTTGAGGATTGCTGCCAACAGTATAAAAAGAGAACTGGAGGGGAAGAGGGTGCTGTTGCTTCTCCTGGAGAATCTTGTCATGCTGTGTTTCCTGATATGAACTCAGTTGTTTTTATCACTGAAAGAGGCCAGGAACTTGCTGTCACTGAGGACATTGCAGTCCTTCTCCTTGAGAGCTCTGGTCCTTACCTTGAGTGTCACTTTCCAGCTGCAAATCACTAATGCAGACCTTTTAGCTTCCACCATTGACCTTTGGGCCTTCTTCCCAGGACAGATTCTTGGCACAGACTTGCATGAGACATTGTTGTGGCTCTAGGCCTCCAGCTGGATTCATGAAGGACAGTGCCATGGGATCCAGGCCCTCAGCTGGATTCTTTGGGTCTCTAGCATGTGGACAGACCTCTCACACTCTTCTGCATTTGACTTCTTTGGGGGAATATTATAAATAATTGTACACATTATGTGTCCTATATCAAATCTATTCCCTTGCAAACTAACTACAACAAGATGGGATGTGATAAGGCCAATGTAAGTGCCTATGTGAAAACCTGAGCTGCACCCAGCTGGTGCTGCCATAACCCTGTGAGCAGGAAGTGCTAGGGTGAACAACCGTGTAGGCAGATTCAGTCCTCTCAGATGTTACAGGCACAGGTTTCTGCTTGCTGGCAGCTGGACCTCACAGCAGTGTATAAGCCCCAGTCTCAGGGAGGACACTGGCTAACTGGGTACAGTGGTTGGTGGGGTCCTGGAGACATCACATGCTGAGGATAGCCATGGGGTCCCAGGAACAAGACCAAAGACAATGAAAATACAGATGACATGCAGTTACTGAGTACCTGCTATGTTCCAGGCTCTCTGTAAGGACTTCTAGGCTTCCCTGCCAGCAGGGCTAGGACTGCATAAGTGACAGCTGACGCAAGGGAGAGTAGATGGCTACTCCAACCCTGGCCTGGCTTCTTTCAGGTCTCGCAACTCAGTATCTGCACACTAGCCCTGTGACAGTCCTGGGTCACCATCTCAGCACTCAATACAAGGTGCGAGCAAACAGGAAGGGACGACAAAGAGCTAACTTGGAGAACGAAAGCCATCCGTCTGTCACCACTCTGTGTTTCAGGAAGGACCCAAATGACAGCTAAGCTACACTTTTCCAGTTTGAGGAAGCTCTCAGGACTGAACAGAATGAGCTGACATATACAGAAGAAGCAAATAGCAAAGGGCTTCACAGAATGAAAGGCAATGCAGAAAAAAACCCACGAAATGCATAGCAAGAAAACAGCAGCCAGCTAGGCATTGTAGTGGTACACATCTATAACCCTAACACTCTGGAAGGCTGAGGCAGGAGGACTGCAAGTTCTAAGCTAGCCAAGGCAACTTCATGACTTACTGAGCGTTTATCTCAAAATTAAAAAAAAAAAAGGTTTGAAAAGGACTGAGGGTATGTGTATAGCTCAATGTAAGGGTCCTGGGTTCAATTCCCAGGACTGCCAAAACAATATGAAACAGATGCCCCTCTAAACATCCCCCAGGGCACAGTGACAAGGTGAGTCACCAACATCAGAGCTGCTGTTGCCAGGCTACCATGAGACCTAGTGTGGGGAAGAGCCAGGCACTCCAACATCACTGAGGCCAGGCTGCAGGGCAGACACACCAGGGCAAGGCACCGTGCAAACAGACTCCACATAGATTCCACCTGTCACTTTGCTGTGTCAGAGGTGACAAGAACAGATCCCAAGGCTGGAACCTTGATTTACAGACTGAAGCCAGCGGTGCAGGCAATGACTCAGTGGCCGGCCTCAAAGGCCTCTGTGGCAGGGCCCCAGGCTCTGTGAAGGGTACTTAGTGCAGTGAAAGATGGCCCTGCTTCCATGGAGGACTGGATTTGCTCATGATTAATGGGGCACACAGCAACTGATAAATGGTATTAATTTGTTTGAGGGATCTGAGAAGATCGTGGTTGCATGCTTCTCCACAGCTGCCTGAACTATTTCCTGCTGCCCACAGACATGGATGACTAACCCTGTTTGCACAGCCCCTGGAGACACAGAGCAGCTGTGTGGAACATGGGGCTGGTGTGCCCTGTTCAGCCATCCATGTGGACCTGCTGCTCTGGCATGACAGGTACCTGGGGGACCCATTTGTGGGATGAAGGCCAGACAAGGGACCTACCTGCCACCTCTTTGGACGAGGCCAGGCCTGTGGTGGCCTCCAGGTCGGTGGGCACCAGGCCTCCTCTCTCCATGGCATGTACAAGCCCCCGCAGCCGCTCGCACTCCTCCTGCAGCCGGTCCCGCTCCTCACGTAGGCGCTGCTTGGCCAGGCTGGTGGGGTTGAGGGTCATGTGCAGCACTTTGGTTCTGCTCTGGTCATAGTCACCCTGTGGAACCAAGCACAGCACAGGGTCATCTTGAGGGACTTTTGTGGGTGCCAGCGAGTCACATAGCTGGCAGTCTCGGTGGTCCCCTCACCTGTGTAGGTGCTGCTCACCCACTGCTCAATATGGAGTGAGGCTGCTTCCAATTGACCTTGAAGAGTCACTGAGCTATGGGAAGATAGCAGGTGCCACAGACTCCTTGGGACATCACAACCCTCAGTATACAGGAAGCCCCTGCCTTGGTCTCCTGGGGACTGAACCCAGGACTTTCATACTGAGCTGTATCCCAAACCACTTTGTAAGACAGGCTCTTTCTCGGCTGCTAAGGTGCCCACATCAAGCTCAAACTTGAGATCCTCCTGCCTCAGCCTCTCAAAGTGTAGGTGTTATAGGTATGCACCACTGGATTCAGATTTAAATATCAGGTTTATTTATGTTGTCTTTTTAGATAAGGTTTTGCTATGCCTGACCTTGAAGTCACAGTAATCCTCCTGCCTCAGCATCCTGAATGCTGGGATTACAGTCATGTGCCACCATGCCCAGCTTAAATAATAATTTTTTTTTTAAATTTTATTTATTTACTTATGTGTGTGTGTGTGTGTGTGTGTGTGTGTGTGTGTGGCCAGCTCAGC
>NDGM011109399.1:0-10672 GCA_002564305.1 Octomys mimax | reverse complement strand
CAGGGATCTGGGGTGACCAGTTCTTCTTGGGGAATAAAAAGCCACGAGGCACCCAGAACCTTGGTATTTATTCATTGAGGAAGACAATGATGGGGTTGGGGACAGATGTGCTGGCCGAGTGGTGAGGTGGGCCAGGCTGGAACAGGGCTCGAAGCACTCTTGCGGAAGGGCCAGGTGCAGCCAGATTGAGGTTGTGGCTCATGAGCAACCTGTGTTGTAGCCAGTCCTGGCAGGATTGTTCCTCTGGAGTCCTGCAGGAATAGCAGAGACGTTATCTCATATCTTAGCCCTCTGGGACGGCAGCTCATCTATCTGAGCTCAGTCATAGCTGTTGGCAATAAAGTAGTCTAGTAGCAGCTGCCTGCCTTTAGCCTCGGCCAGCTCACTGCTTCAGCTGAAAGCCAGTTTGGGGGAGTCACCCCTACACAGCCTGCACTGCTCCCAAGTAAGTGCAGTCACACTTGGGTCTCGGGGAGGACGATGAGGTGGTCCTCACAGAGCATCATTAAGGTCCCAAGCATTTTGGAGGAGGGAAACTCCACCTGTAGTGGCCAGCATTCCTTGAAGACCTGTGCTACACCGATTGCAGAGGCTAGATGTAGCCTGCATGTTTGTTGGATTTACTTCCTTTTTGCAAATCAGAGGAATGGAAGTTTTGATTATTATTATTATGGTTATTATTTTGATGTTTCAAGTCTGTATCATGAGCCAATACATGGTGAAGTAAGCTTTCTCTCCAGGCTTCTGTAACTCTCCAAATTTCATAGGTTTTCCAGCTACAAAGTAAAGAGAATATAGTAACTTGTTGACATTTACCCACCAGATAATGCCGCATGCGAAGAAGAACCTCGAATCATTGCTTACCGATGCATTTAAATACCATCTTACTCCTCGGTAAAAGGATAATAAATGAGTACATGATTCTTACAAAAGTCATTCTGCTATAGCAAAGATTTAAGATCATTACAGTAACTTAGAATTTCATGGAAATATAACAGTGAAAAGTTGAACTGAGAGTTTTGGGGCTGTTTTTGTTTGTTTAGTAAACATTCCCTGGGAGGGCATACATTTTTGTCTGGTTGTGTATTTAAAAAGACTTAAATATTTTCTGGTTAAGCTTACTGGGAAGAAACTATGGCAGGTAAATACTGTGTAAACTACTTTCCTTGAAATCAGCACAAATGCCACCACTTCTTCTTTTTTTTTTTTTTTTTACCTTAACCTACTGGAGACACCTATATTTAAAAACCCCGATTGAAAGTAGCCATGTTAGTGAAGACATGGTGTTTATTCATAGTTTAAATTAATAAAAAACTGTCTAGAGTAAGCCCCCAACATATAAATGGGTTCTATTCTGGAAGAACATTGTTGAGTTGGATTCCTTTGTAAGTCCAACAAAATGAAGTTTTGTTACTTGTTTATACTTTTGTTTCCGTGGTTATTGCTCCACGCATCCTGGCAGTCCCTCCTTGTCACCACTCCTCCTCCTCCTGCTCCTGGACGTCCTGGGCTCTGACTAAGCACCGCATTCCTGTACACTACCGCACTGTCCAGAGCACACAGCAGCGCAGCTGGGACCACATCCTGGGGACACGAGGGCTACTTCTGTGATTGGTTCACATCTACACACATACACGGCGTGAGGTCCATTTGTATCTGTAACAGTTTGCAACTTTAATGTTTGTGTTAAACACTTAAATAACACTGGAAAAAGCTTTTTCAATGCTTCCAGGACAAAATAAATGATGGTTATTATCTTTAGGCTAAAAATGGGGACTGACACATTTCAAAATATTTTTCAAAACCTTAGTGCTGGTGTACATAACAAAGGCTTTGAAACCTTCCACTTGTTATTTATTTGGTCGTGAGTGTTTGGTGCCCTTCAGAACTTTTGAGAAAAGGTATAATTTACATATAAACAAACGCTATCACCGCGGGGCTAGTCACTTGATGCACTTGGAAGCTGAAAACAATCTTGGTTAGGGTGGTAACACCCATGCCTTGTGGCCCTCAGAATTCTACTAGAAATAAAAGTTAAATAATGAGAGGAGATGGATTGCTCGTCCTTAGGGCTCCTGTCTCGCAACAAGGAGATTTAATGGAGTGTAGTGTGTTCCCTAGAGATTCCTTAGGTCCAGCTGGTGACTGTGTTTATTTGCTCTGCGTTTATAGCACAAGCTTTGCACATTTCTAGGTACGGATTGATATGCACTGAATTTAGCTCACAGAGATAATACACTTCTGTTCTCTACCATGTGGAGCTATCTCCTACTCTGTATAACTCCTGGAAATTCAGTTGAAAAAGTTATTGAAAAGCGCCTGGTCCTTAAAGCAGGACTTGGAGACATAATAAGCCTCCTTTGTCATATCTAGGCCCTTTTTACCCCAAATAAGAATGTCAGGAGTTACATATAAACTCTGAACCACATTGTTCCTAAATATGGAGTTATTTAGGTAAATGGCTTGTCTTTTATGTGGTGGGTTTACTTATGGATGAGGACAGTAAAGTTACTTTCACTGAGCGCATTTTTGTTTTTCTCTTGTGATACTGGGAATGGAACTCAGGACCCCATGCCTGCCAGGCACGTGTTTGTGCCACTGAGCTATAGCCTCAGCCCTGGAGAGCATTATAGGATAATCCTGTAACTGAGTATTACAAAAGCCAGTGATCATTACCAGAAAACAGGAGAGCCAGGAACTGGACTGTAAGAGGAAGGAGTAAGACAACACAGAGCCCATACTTGTGGGTACAATAATAAAAAAAAGACTTACTCCATTAAATGAAAGTAAACCATATTGAAAAGTCATTGAAATTGGTGATTCTTTTCATGTTAATTTCATAATCATTTGATTTGTGGACTAATCACAAAGCTATGTTTAAACAAAAATTAAAAGCTAATTGAAAAACAAGATCAAAATTTTAGCTTTCCCTCACCTAAAAGGAAGTTAGGAGTCTTAAAAACACATTTTTTACAAGGTTGATTTAGTAAGACCGAGTTGACCTAAATGGATCTACAAATTCTACTTCTTTTAGCAGATAAGGCTTTATGGGTCCAAACAGAAACACGACACACTTTCTGCCTGGATGCACAATCAACCATCTTGGGCATAACAGCCTTCTTCCTAGCTTGCTGAGAAAGGTGACGTCATGACCTTTGGCTTCAGGTAGCAGAATGAAGAAGTGGCTGACACAACTTGACTTTCTGCTCTGAACAAAGGTAAGACATGAACAAATACTAAAATTCAGACATAGGCTCAAATGCTAACCAAGTTCTACCATTTAATATTTCCATTTGTAAACTAGATTTTTGTTGGAAATGAGTGTACCAAAACTAAGAGTTTTAAAATTTGTTCATTTTTTGAAAATAAAATGCAGGGCCAGTCAAATAGCTTAGTGGATTAAAGCGCCTGCTTAGGCAGATGCAGGGGCTTGCCATGTCAGCCCTGCCCCCGGGGCACACTGAGATGGCGATTGAGACTGGGCATGGTGGTACGCACCTGTAATCCCAGTACTTGGGAGGCCATAAATAGGGGGATCACTATGAGTCCAGTCCATGCAGTGAAACAACCCTGTAGGCCCTATAGACCCTGTCCTAAATAAATAAATAAATAAATAAATGGCATTTGTCCTAGAAAGTCAATCTACTTTAAATGATGCTTTCTATTATCATATCTTCTAAGCTTGGCGTCTAGTGTTTATCTGGTGTGGTTCATCTTCTGAAAGCTGCCAAGTAATGATGGAGAAGGTCGTGCAGGAAACCCTTGACAGTTCTGCTCTTACTTTAGAAGCAGTGCTATGAAAGAAGGAAACCATTTCTAAACTGTCTTATGATAGTTTTTTTCCCCCTTTTTGTTTAGGTTATACTGACCTCAGTTTAGGACAGTACAGTAGAGATTAAGGTATGATTCTTATTTGCAGTTAGTCCTTGAATAATATTAATAATAATCATAATAATAGTGCACCAGTATTCAGTGACTAGTAATACAGCTGCCATATTTCCCTAAAACTCTCGTGGATTTTTTATATAGATAAAATGAGATAGGTTTGAAGACCACGTAAGTAGTTTGTGGTAGAACCTGTCCTCGTGAATTTCTCCTGACTTTGGCTCTGTCTCTGTGCTTTCTCTTGCTCTTGGTCTTTCTTCAGTGCTATCTTTACTTTTTGTTTCTTTTATTACGTGTTTTCTTTTCTAATTGCATCACTGTGTCTTATTTTTCTGGTGAAATATACTTTGGTTCTCATAAAAGTCAACAGGAGTTCGATTCCCGATAGTCCCCCTGCCCCAAGAAAAAGTTAACAGCCTTTTTTTCCATCTAATTAATTAAATGCATACATAGAAGCAGGGACATGGAGAACCCTTTTGGCATTATGTGGTTTGTGCCTTCAGATCCCTATTGCAGCACCTACTGCACAAATGCAGTTCTGTAGAAGGATCAAGAGGTGTTGCTATGGTAGTTGCAATGGAGGGGACAGAACTGTATTTTCCATCTCTAAGCACCTGAGCCTTACAGAGCGAAGGGTGCCACCCTCCCCTGTAGGGTGAGGAAGAAGGCTCCTTAGGTGGTAGGTGGCTTTCTCAGTTCATTCGCAGCCCACACAGACCATGGGAGAGCCAGTTGCTGATCAATACACTTCGCTACCTCTGATCTTTCGACTGTGCCGTATTTCTTCTTCAGAAAGCATACTAACGCAGAATGCTTAGCCATCCAGATTCTCTCTTCTCCACTCTTATTAGCAAGAGGTTCTGCTTATAAGCAGATTGTGTAGGGAAGGAACTCCAAGAAACCCAGCAAAAAATCATCCGGATGGCCGAAGAGCTAACCTGAGATTGTTTTGGCAGCAACAGTGCTGAAGGGAGGTGTAGGAATTCAGGGCAGAGGGGCACTGGTGAATAATCCCAGGCCTTCAGTGTAGATCAGGCCTGGCAGACCCAAGGAATAGGGATCAGACTCTGGGAGAACTGAAGTAGACAAGCCCCTAGACCTTTAAATCAGACCTAGAAAAGATCAGGGTTGTACATTGCTATTTGTTTTCCAAGCACCAGCAGAAAATTTAACCTTCCTTTTGAAGGAAGATATCATTCATATCAATTTTTCATGCAAAAATTTTCAGCATTCATTACAGAGTTGCAAGACATTCTATACAACAGGAAGTTATAATTGAAATCCCACATTAATAAATACAGTACACCCATACACGATTTAGGCATTTCAATTTTCAGAAAAGGACTTAAAAATAACTGTAATTAACATGATCAGCATATTAATCAAAACAGAGAAAATCATAGACAAGGGAGATAAATTGGATACTTCAGCAGAGACCCAGGATGATCATGTGGGCAGTGAGGACTGAGAAATATGTTATTTAACATGTAGAATCTTGGGTGTCTCAAACAGCAGAGTGAAGCTGTCACAGCGCAGGATGAGGGAACTGGAGGGTCACAATGAAGCCAAGAAAAGGATGGAAAAATAGCATGGGGCCTTCAAGCCATGAGGTACGTAAGTTGACCTCTGGACTCACTATTCTCTGGAAAGAGATTTCATGCTCAGCTCTGTGAGCCACTTCTTTCTAGACCATTAATGCCATTAGAAACATACTTGAATAAATCTAATTTCAATGTTGATTCGGAACATTTAAGTTTTCAAGGGAATTTGGGGAATTGAGAATTTTTCCCTTTCATTTTAATGGCAAAATTTCTTTCCTTTAAATAATATCTTTACCAAAATTTGACAAGTTCTGAAAAGAAAACTGAGAACAAGATGCTGGGGAGTAGGAAAAATCTGGATAAAGCGAGTCATGGGTGATCCGGTGCAACTCCTCACTTATAGATTTCCCCTTCATATCAGTTGGGTGGGTAATTAATGCTTCTTTGCTTTCATTCTGAAAATATTTGTTGACACCTGGCCTGGCATATGGCACTGTTCCTGAAGAATTCTGGCCGAGAGAAGTGGAGTAATTTTTTTCAGGGGAAGGTGAGTAGCCTTCATGGTCCAGCCTGAGCCTGGAGCTTACCCCAGAGATGAAGGGGGAGAAGAGGAGCCAGAGATGGAATGAGAAGCTGCAGCATCCTTCTTGGCTGTCCTAGAGGGAGGGACTGTGGCCCCCACCCCGGCTCCTGGGCTAGCCTGCCGCCACATAGGACCATTGCTTCACAAATGCAGTCGAGTGAACGAGAGCTGCAGTCTCCTGGAGCCGCCTTTGCCCTAGTCATTCTCCTGGAATTCTGTTTTATTAAGTTGTTGACTGGATAATTGGATGCTGGATACTGGCTCATTATAAATGTTCCTGAATCAGCTTAAATGTGACTACTTTCCACTTCTGCTCTTTCTTTTTTCTTTGACCAAAACACTAATCTCATTTTTCACCAGATCTCCTATTCATTAGTATTGTGTTTTCAATCTGAATACTATTTCTCTTTTGCTACTTCCAAGGTAGAGAACTGTGTCATAGAAAAACTATGTGCATATGCCTGAGCTTCTAGGTGGAACCTGCTGACACTGATGTTATTTAACCTTCTGTCAAAGGCTAAATGCTACTTTATGTCAAAAAAAATTTTTAAGTTAAACTGAATAGATTTCTTAAAAAATAAGACAACTGAAATGTCTAAAAGAGAATAAAATTTTTCCCGTGAACATTTCTATGGTATATCATAGCAGAACAGAGACTAATTTTGGCCGTACTGAATGATATTTGTGGTTTCCTATTTCCTTATCAGAATTCTTCCTTTTGGAGCGCCTGCCTCACAAAATACTGCTTTCGCTGTGCTGACTGCTGAGTGGATTTGTGCAGGATAATTTATTTCATATTATTTAAGGCCTTGGAAGTATTATTAGAATGAGAGGAAACCATGGAAATTATGGGTTCTTGCTTCACTACTTTAACAAATATTTACCAAGTGCCAACAAAAACAATATTTACTGCGTACTCAAAAACAAAAGGACACTGTTCTCTGCTCGCCATTTATTGTTTGTAGTTTGCATTGTTTGTACCAAAAAGCTTTGGAAGTGTTTAGTTATAGCTGGGATGGGTGCTTCGGAGGGGAGCGCGCCATAGGATGAGGATGAGGGGCATCCCTCACAGTGGGCAGGTCGAGCAGGTTGGGAAGGTCGGGGTGTTTCTGCAGGAGTGGTGGCTCAGCCAGGGTGAGGAGCAGCTGTTGGCCCAGGAAGGGGGACAGGGACGGGAGGTGGAGCCCCACAGTTCAGCTGAGTTCAGCTCAGTTGAGTTCAGTTGAGTTCAGTTTCGCGTGTTTATGGAACGCCTGCCATATGCCAGGGCTGTGCTTGGATACAGGGAAGCAAAAAATGAATAAGTCCCGGGCTTTGCCCCCAGTGAAGCGCTCACTAGAAGGGTTTCATTGTTGTGTGATTGAGAGGCCAGGAGAGGCACTCTTTGGGCATTTAGTTTGCTTTGAAGTCATTTGAATTTTGCTGCCTTGGGATTACCTCAGGTAGGCAAGTCTTTCTCAAGAAATCAAGCATGGCCTTTTAGTGGTAGTTTGCTAGATTAAGTCCAGCATGCTGTTCCTGTCATTCCTGTTCACCCATTGTGGTCCCTGAGTGGAACTCATGCGTGTTTCCGAGTCTTCCAACAGCCTGGCTCCAGGGTGGAGACCTGACTCCCTCCAAACAAGAGATGCATTATTATGGTGTCTTTTTTATTTTTTTATTTAACTAAAATTACTAAATCTTGAACCCACCCACAAAAATGAGTTGTAAACAGCATATGTGCACTTGATTAATCTCTTAAGCATTATTCAGACCCAACAATTCAAACTCCTGGGCACACAGAAGTCATATACAAATGGAGCAGGAAAAATAAACAAGACAAGAGGCAGGGGCTGTGGCAAAATGATGATTGCCAAGAAAAGAACAAAATTCCCAAATAACTCTTGCCCCAGCGTCTAGGGCAGCCCTTCACTTGCTTGACTCAGCAGAAGCAGATTCCATCCTTTCTCTCTACAGAGATCCAGGGCCCCTGATTTTCTTTTGGGTTCTGATTTGGGCACTGTTCTCTTACCTTAGATTCCCTGACTCCGAGCCTGCTTAGTTGCCTGCCCTGATCTCACTGGAGGGATTGCCCCTGGCTAGTTCTGATTGATAGGCCTTCTGCTCTTTTGGTTTGCCTTGGCCAGATCATGGTGCTAACAAGTCTCTGAACCCTGGGTTGACCAGCAGGCTGCTTGGTCTGCTCCTTCATGGGACAGATCTTCACAGAGGGCTGGATGGGGAAGGCAGTGACATCTGGATGTGTGCCTCAGCCCTGGTGACTAATTCCCTCATTTTTATTACTCTTGGAAGGGGCGCACAGCTTTCTGTTAGCAGGTAGTAGCACTACCCAGTCAGCCTTCTGTCTCCATGGATGGATTGTTCATCTACAGAGTCAACCAAGAGCAGCTAGAAAACATTTAGAAAGAAATTAGGGCTGTACTACTAAAATATAGATTTTTATGTTGTTATTTCCTTAAAAATACAATATAATAGCTATTTATATAGCATTGGATTAGGTGTTACAAGTAATCTAGGTATGATGTAAAATATATCAAAGGTTATACGAAAGTTCAACACCAGTGCTTATTATAAGGGGCTTGAGCACCCCTAGCTTTTGGTATCCCTGAGTAGGGGATGACCGTGTATTTTATACTGTTTAAACTGTCTTTTTTGACTACTAATCCTAAGTACCTGTCCCCTAACACATAAGTTTCAAAGACAAAGTACACCCTCTTTCCCAAAATAAAGAAATATAGGAGAAAAAGGAAACAAGTACTTAGTCTACATCCTTCACCATTAAAGGACTTGTCTGACTTCACATCTTGACCTTTATTTATGATATTGTCAAGTGAAACAGAGTAGGAGTCTCTCGATCTGGTTTCTTAACTGCACAATTTTAATACACACCATTTTATGCTGCTATGATAAAAATGTTAGTCAAATGGTTATTAGTGGTTTGCTCGTTAGTTAAGAAATTTTGAAGACCTTATTTTAGGAAGGTATACTGGAGATAGTAGCATCAAATAACCTTTTAGAAAATGTAAGATGTACTCCTATATTCACAATCTATAAAGCTTTTCAGACTTTGCCTGTGAGAATTCAGTGTGTGTTGTGCCTTTAACAATTCTTCAATCCTTCTATAAAGGGCTATTATCAACTCAGCTGATGGTAGCTGTGATATTTTGCCTACAAAATGTCTAAATGAATGTGGCGAATAACATTTTCAGACTGTCTAGCAGGTTGCTTGTGCTATCTCATTTCCAGATTATTCTGTAAAAAGAAATTTACACAAGAACAGCTTTGCTCATTAAATAACTCTTCCTGCTTAAGTTTTTGGAAATAATATTAACATTATACTCCAGCAGCGATCGAGCCCAGAATGTTCTTGTGTTATTTTGGAGCAAGTAGGTAGTGAGTCATTGCACCTTGCATCCAGGCTATGGTTAACTGGTGGTTGAGTTAGGAAACTCAGCTCCCATTCACTCTCCCTTTCTTATCCCAGAACACCTCTCTGCTCAACTTTTTTCTTTTTCTCTTGATTTGTCACATTCATAGTCTCTGGTTGGTGTTTTCAGACCAAAAGTAGAAGCAAGGACGTGCGGCAGAAGCATTGTTCCTGTGGCATTTCCAGCTTAGCTAAAAACAGGAAGTACAGGCCGTTGGGTGGAAAAGCCCATTTTGTTGTATTTCCAACCCAAGAGGCCTGGATCAGCTTTGGTTGATGGTCTGAACTTTTGGCTTCTTACAGGAAACCTTCTAATTTCAGAATTTTAGCCGAATACCTGCTTATAAGATGCCATAAGTATACTGCTATACTGAGGTTATGCTGGCACAGGAATCACTTTACTTTCAGGCCATTTTCATTTAATATTAGGATGTAGTGGTAGGGAAAAAAATTACATAAGAAAATTGGGTTGCTTTTAAGATAGAAAACTTAGTAGTAGGAAGAGCAATCACTTTAATAGTTTTAGGACTTTTTGGATAGCACATCTAGAATAGATCTATTATTATAAGGCTTTACCTATTAAATTACTGTGCAATATAAAAATGTACTATTTAAAATAAAACCACAAACAAAAATCCTGGGTGAGGTAAAATAATATGATTATTCTTTAGGTAGGGAAGGTCAAAACTTCCTAGAAAATGATATTAGTTACATTCTAATTGAAATAATTTTTAGTAATCTTACAAGGCAAAGGGGGTTTAAAGTTAGTACTTCATATAGATTATTTCCTTTTCTTTTTTTAGGTCCATTGATGTGCATTTCTAGTTGGATAGATTAATAAAAGAAGTAAGTTAAGGTTATATTACCTGATTTCAGGGTGGTAAAGTGGCATTGGGCAATTCATCAGGTTACCTTCCAGCATCACTTTCCTTGAGCTCTTTCATATTTTCTGACCATGTGACTTGGCTATAGGCAATTGGGTGGATTATATCTTTCACTTGTTTCCTTTCCATTCAGCCATGTACTGTGATCCTACCTACCACTGAGCATGGTTCTCAAGTACGACAATTGTGGTGATGAATTATAATTCAAGAGGGAGTTGTGAAGTAAACTTATTTCACTTGTTTTTTTATTATTAATTTTAGTGAGAAAGAGGTAGTAATGAGACAGTTCCCAAACAGGTTAGTAGGACAGTTACAATAATTAATACATTGCATATTGTTGTCTTCATAGTAG
>NDGM011109396.1:0-13816 GCA_002564305.1 Octomys mimax | reverse complement strand
ACTCAGGCCCTTGCGCTTGCCAGGGAAGCGCTTATTCTACTGAGCCATCTCCCCAGCCCTATTTATTTTTTTCAGCCCTATTTATTTTTAATGTATTGAGTACAGGGTCTACAGGGTCTCACTACACAGATTGGACTTGTAATGATCCTTCCTGTTTTGCAGCCTCCTAAGCGCTGGGATTATAGGCTCATGCCACCATGCCCAGTCTTAATTGCAGGGGCGGAGCTGGCATGGCAGCATCTACATTTACAACCAGGTGAGGTTACCTTGAAAACCTGAACCACAGCCTTTAACACACCCACAGCAACCAGCCTGGGCAGAACCTCGTGGTGCTGTGAGTGGTGGCCCACTGGTAGGTGAACTCCGGTGGCTTCCTCCCTCCCCTTTACAGACACAGGCAGTGGGATCTAGTCACAAGAAGTGACAGAAGACAGCTGGTCCTGGGAGGCATGGCTGTGTTGGAATGGACCAGGTGGAGGACTGAGACAACGGTGGCCCTTGGCCGGCCTCAGCCTCGAAGCCACAGGACTTTTCATGGCTTAAGAATGTGTACAAAAAGCCAGGTGTAGAGATGCGCACCTGTAACCCAGCAGTCTGGGAGGCTGAGGCAGGAAGCTGTGAGCTCAAGGCCAGGCTGGGCCACTTGGAGACAGTGTGAGCCTGTCTTACGATAAAAGATGATAAAAGGGCTGTAGCTCAGTGCAAAGGCCCTGGGCTCCATGCAGCAGCCCCACAAATGGATGCGACAGACAATTATCATTAAACACAAATCGTGGGTCAGCAGTGCGCAAGACCCAATAGATGAACAGAAGGTACAGGAAATGTCAGGGGGGGTCAGGCAGAAGAGCCAGGATCACAGCTGCGTCCCGACAGTGACAGGAAGTCTGGCAGCAAGACAAGGACAGGCCTGGCAGGGGCAGGAGCTGGGCTGGGGAGGCCTCACAGCGTGGACACAGTGAAGAAGTGAGAGCCGGGGCTCTGAACACAGCTGCGGCTGGCTCTCATCAAGTAGATTCACCAGTAAGCACTGTGCAGGTGGATGGGGACCTGAGGGAAACAGAGGTGGCCAAGAGGAGTGCGGCAGGGTCTGATATGCACGTGTTCTGTTAGTTATCAAGTGGTTCCAGCGTGGCCCACAATAAGGCTGGGTGCATGCATAGCACTCTCTGTGGAGGTGAGGATGGAGCTAACCAGAGAGATGGAACTTGCTGGCCCCTGAAGAGCTGTGACCGAAAGGTTAGGCAGGGGACAACCTGGTGGAGGAGCCAGGAATGAGGCCAGGTGGTTTCCAGGTCAGGTGGGTGAAAGTGAAACCATCCCCAACCCCCTGCCTTGAGAAGTAGATGGGAGCCCAGGGTCAGCGTGCTTTTAGGTCTCAGGGAGTGGAAGGAAACCAGGCCCAAGGCAGCGGGATGGAAGGCTTGTGGCTGGGGGCTGTCAGGGGTAGTTGTGGTGGGCGGAAGTCTCCGAGCCCATCCTACAGCCCACACACACAGTGGGAACACGGTGCACCCTAGCCTCCAGCCCCAAAGCAAGGGAGCCCCAGGGCTAGGAGAGTGAGGCCACCAGCTGGCGGCTGCAGACGAGGCCGGAGGAGGCAAGCAGCAATCCCAGCCTCCTCCGGCTGGGGGCAGGCAGCAAGAAAGCCCAGCTGGAGGCCCGCACACAGCCCCAGGGGTAACTCTGGAAGAGTGTGTGCAGGTGTGCACCAGGTCAGGAAGGCCTCAGCACACCCCAGGGTCCTTCTGACCTTCAGGTCCTCGTACAGTCCTCAGCACCTGCGCGGGAGCCCACCAGAGCTGACGCACTCCTCAAGGTGCCAGGGCCGACCCTCACACCAATCGGCCACCTCGCAGCCCACTCCCCCGCCCTGCCAGGCTGCCTGCTCCCCCGACAGAGCGACAGAGCGGGCCGCGGAGCTCCCGCCTCCTCCCCACCGCCCCAGCATGGCTGCTGAGCTGGGTGTAGAGTCGCCGTGTTGTGATCCCTGACTGTCATCCCCAGAGCCAAGCACGGGGACACAGAAAACAGGGAACTCCGAAGAGGGCCCTTTGTCGTGTGCTGTGGACCGTGAGGCACAGAGGAAGTGAAAGCGGATGGAGTGCAGCAGCGAAGGCTGCTTGAGGGCACCGGGATCCGGCCGGCGGGTGTACGAGGGGCGCCAGTACCAGGACACAGACTTCATCGGCGCCAGAGACCGGGCCTGTCCCTCCAGACCACACCTGTTCTCCGGGTGACCAAGCGCCTACCCTCAGGTCACTGGCTGCCTGCTGTGCTTGCTCTCTGCTCTTGCCAACAAAATCCCAGCGAATCAGTAACTTGAAACAATGGCCACGTAAGGTCTCCCTCCGAGTCGGGAGTCCAGGCTGGGGAAGAGGCGGGGCTGGGGCAGCGAGAAGGCGGGAGCCAGGGCCTGAGCCAGGGCCTGAGCGGGCGAGAGGGAAGGGGCGGGCTGGACCGGGATCTCTGGGGAGCAGGCGCGAGCTGGGCGGCCACGCGGTCCGGTGAGAGCGACAGGTGAGCGCTCTGGGCCGCTGGGTCTGCACGAGAGACCCGCGGGCTCTGCCCTGCGCTTCCCCTGCGTCCGGGTGGCCTCTTCCCTCGGTGGTCGGAGACGGCGGTGACACGGGTCCGGAGGGGGCACAGGGCTGACCTGCGGGACCGTGGTAAGTCAGGCCGCGCAGTCCTGTCCCCTAGGCAGGACCTGGCCATCCCACGCCGGCTGGAGCAACAGTGGGGAGAACCTGCTAGGAGCCAGAGCCCCTCCCGGGGTCGCAGCACCCACCCAAAGACCGGCGCCCCATCCCACTTACCTGGAGCGGGGGTCGCAGCTTCGGGACTCCAAGAGGAGGGAGAGCTCTGAAAGAGAAGAGATGTGGCCCTGTGGAGAAACTGCCTGCGCTGGGCCCTAGAAGCCATGTGGAAAGATGTTTCCCGGGCCAGACTGGCTTGGGACCACCCGGAGGTCTGGGATGGACCGTCGAGTGAGGATGGGCCAGCGCTCCACCTCCCCCAGCTTCAGGGCAGCTGGGTCTGCAGCACGGGAGCACATCATCTGGCCTTTGCACCGCTGACAGGCAGCAGGAGCTGTGGCCTGCAGACACCCTTGCCGAGCAGTGGCCTGGTCAGCACCGTGCCATCTGGACATCGTGTCGTTGGGATGCTGGTCTGCTGCTGTGGAGCATGCGTGTGACATGTCATCAGTCACTCTTCTCAGGTTCACGGAGGATCTGAGCTGTGCGTCCTGCACCTCTGTCTCACTTCACCTCACCGCGGGAGTCAGAAAACGGTGGCCAGCATGCTGGGCTCAGCCAATCAGAAAGGGAACCGAAGCCAGCTGTGCGGCTGGGCTGCAGTCTGGTCGAGGGGTGCCAGAGGGCCTAGGCCTGCATACCAGGAAGATGGTGTCCAGGCCTATGGGCTTAGTTATCATCCAACTGGTCCATCGACCAGGAGATGGTGGCCTGAGGTGCTCTCTGGCTCCACTGGGAGGCATATGTGGAGGAGGAGACCTTACCTGTCCTGGGCCGGGCTACCCGCTGAGCTTCCCTCTCCATTTCCATGCATCTGCAAGTCTGTGTTAGTCCATGCGTGCCTTTACCCAGGCTGCCTCAGCACTCTAGGGCTCTGGCAGGGACCTGAGGGCTGTGTTCCCCAGACCGCGAGAACCCTGAGTCCCCGAGCTCTCTGCTCACTGCAGCTGGAGATGTGGGATGGCCTTGCTCTTGTTCTGAGTCCATGGAAGCCAAATGGCCACAGAGATGTTGTGACACACGTCTGCAGCCATGAGGAGGAGATATGTCCATCTCCTGGGAGGGCTTGTATGTCACCTTGACTCAATTTACAAAATGGTCTTAACCTTTTCTGATTCCATGTAATAGGGACTGGCCTGAAAGAAAGCTGTGTGGCACACACAGGTGCCATGTGGTGTTTTCCGTTTCTTTTGCTCAGTTCTTTCTTCTTCCTCAGGAAAACGGTGCTTCTCCTGATTCACACACAAAAGAAACGTGTCGGCTCCTAGCTCTGCGGAGGCTCCTCAGAGTTGAATCTGGACTGCTGGGGCCTCTGCCCCAAATGAGGAGGACTCAACGCCAGTCTTGTGTCAGAATGGTGAGGTGAGTGCTGCTGAGAAAAACTCATCTTCCTCAAAGTACAACAGGAGTGTTGTGAGGTGTGTAAGTATCGTGACGGATTCCCATGAATAAAGTGGGGTCCCTGCCCCCTGGATTTACAGTCTCGTGGGGAAGGCAGTGTAAGAAACATTCACGCAGATGGATTAAAGGGCCTGCAGAGACATGAGGGGCTGCAGGTAGGAGGGCCGGCCTTAGAGACAGCTGTGGGGAAACTGGGACAGGTAAGCCAGTGACACAGGTGTGTGCATTCCAGGCCCAGGGCCAGCTCAGCAGAGGAATCAGGTGGAGGCTGAGTCCTGAGCCTGCCATGTTAGTCACAGGAGGCAGTGTGGATGTGGCCAGGAAGGTGGGCTGGGCTATTTCCCGTCTATGGAGTGCTTACCCCTAAGGGCTCCTGGGTGACCATTTAAAGTAGGGAGGGCCCTGACCTTTCCTGAGTTCTTCAACTCTGTGGGCCACAGGCACTAGTGAAGATTTTTGTGGTCCAAGCTGTGCTCTGAGAAAGTCCCTGGAGTGGCAGTGAAGGCTGTGTGTCAGGATGACATATACTGTGCTGATCACCGTGACAAAATACCCACAATCATCAACTAAGGTTGCAGCTTGTGGTTCCAGAGGTTTCCGTCCTTGGTCCTTGGGCCAGTTGCTGAGAGCATGTGGCAGGCTCAGAGGAGCCAGGAAGCAGAGAAAGAGTGTGTGAGGAGGGACTGGGGTCCCAGGGTCCATCAAGGCCACCTCCCCAAAGGCCTCACTTTCTCCCACCAGCCCACTTCCTCAAGTTCCCCCTGCCTTCCAGCAGTGGCACAGGCTGGGGACTGTGCTTTGGGGGTACGTGAGACCCAGACCCTGACAATCCAGGAGACCTAGGAGGGGGCACCTCAGAGGTGCATGCAAGAGAGGGGAGTGGGAGGGACGCGAGCAGCCCACACAGGACACTTGCCAACAGGGTGCACCTGGGTGCTGCTGAGACGTGGCACATGGCGGGAGGGGACTGAGCAGGAAGCCCTGGCCCCAGGCACAGGAGCACGCATCCCTCCGCAGAGGTTCCGGTCTGTGCCCCTCTGGAGCCAGCAAGGCTTTGGCGGCCCCTCTTGCTATCCCCCAGGGCTCCTGGAGGAAGGGCTGCACTGCCTGCCACGGCACGTGACAGGCATGCCCAGCACTGTGGAGCGCGCGAGGCGGAGGCACGTGCAGATGCATGGCAGAGCGTGCAGTCCGCCACTGCTCTGAGCACCACACGCAGAGCAATAGTTGGTTGTCCTCCTACTGAAGCACCCATGCAGGGCGCTCCTTACTGTGCTGGCCGCGACCCTCGGCCCTCTGGGAACCACTGTTGACACTGGCAGCCCCAGCCCTGGCCCAGCCAGTCTTCCTGCTCTCACAGAAGCAGGACCAGGGGCAGTTGCCAAGGGCCCAAGGGACCTGTGCCTGTGTGCAGTGGCCCAAGGCCAGGGGAAGAGGGAGACGCTGTGCAGACAGAGGACAGCTGCAGGGTGGGGCAAACCCAAACCTGAGGGCACAGGGAGCAGGCTGGAGAGAGGTGCCCAGGTGGGGACAGGCGTGAGGGACGATGAGGGGAGACGGGGAGAGGGGCTTGGCTCTCAGGGATGGAGGCGTCCTGGTGCCCTCAGCCGTCATGGGGGTGGAGACGATGTGAATGCTGGATGGTGACCCTGGGTCAGCACAGGAGGATGGTCTGTGCCATTTCTGGTTGGTGTGGACTAAGGGCTGTGGGGCAGTGACAGGAGGAGGCTGTGTGCACACACAGGAAGCCCCATATGCCCAGGACCTACACGGGGTGAACCTAAGGGTGCAGAGTGCAGCACTCCACCCCTTGGCTCTCGGGAGGGGAATGCTGCCAGCCCCACCTCAGTGGCTGACGGGGCCGGGGGACCCAGGAGGGCCGCTGCCGGGCCGCTGGGCATCGCTCCTGCGGAGTCCACAGTGTAGTCCCACAGCCGCTCTGGAGCCAGGGACAGGCATCCATGAGTACAGGGCGCCTGGCCTGGCCGCAGAGGCCCAGAAGGTCAGCTGCCTCCTGCAGCTGTGCTGCCCCCTGTCAGGGCAGGAAACTGCTCCCCAGGCCGGAGGTAGCAAAGCGGACCCCACCCGGTGGAAGGTGGAAGGGGCCGGTCGTGCTCCTGTCTTATGTAGTAACAGGCTCAGCCAGACGTTAAGGCCATGGTGACCGCACTTTATGCTTCCCAGATACATGTCAACCTGGTCTTCACAATCACGGCCAGGCCAGAGGCAGCGGCCTCAGGCCCTCCCTCCACTCCCCCAACCCACCCCCAGTTTCCTTCCTTCCTCTGGCCTCTGGAAAGCTTTTCTTGTATAAGTTTTTCTAGTCTAGAACTCTCCTACAGGGGTGTAGGGTGTACTTAAGCATGCGCAAGGCCCCAGTTCAATCTTTAGCTCTAAAAAGGAGAAAAAGCAAAAGAAATAGCCCCTTTCTTATAAGTGGATGCCTATGCTATTTGTTCTGGATTTCTGGTCGATGAGAGTGTCTTCAGTGTTTATCCTTATGGTAACGTGTCAGAATTTTAGCTGAGGGCTGGCCAAATAGCTCAGCAGATTAAAGTGCCTGCAAGCAGGTGTAGGGGCCGGGGGTTCGATCCCCAGGCCTGTGATGGTAATTGAGACTGGGCGTGGTGGCACGCACTTGTACTCCCAGCTCTTGGGAGGCTGTGAGCAGGCAGATGACTACGAGTCTGAGTAGTAGTGAGCCTCTGAACACCCTGTAGATACAATAAATAAATAAATAAATAAATAAATAAATAAATAAATAAATAAAAATGTTTAAAAAAGAATTTTAGCTGAGTCATAGTCCCCTTTATGTTCACCAGATTTTCTTGTTTATTCTCCCTTGGTGACCTCTAGATTGTCCCCACCTTTACTGTTGCAAACAGGGCGAGCTGTGTTTGTTTCTGCTTCAGATTCTTGGGGTGTGTGAGAAATGACGTTGGCAGGATTCCACGCTTCCCTGAGCTGGGGGGCTGTGAGCACTGCCTGTCTGAGGCTCAGCCAGGGCTGCAGCCCAGCAAGGAGATCAGATTGTGGCTGGAACTTCTGCAGTGATTGCACAACTCGGGAACAAAGCCACAGCCTCAGCCAGAGAGCCTTCCTGGAGGGGACCCCTCACCTGCATCCCCACAGCACCCTGAGAGTCCAGCCGCAGTGGCTCAGGAAGCGTGGGTTTGCACCCCGGGATTCTCAGGTCCAGCCTGTGTGGAATTAACACCCTGCCCCAGAATGTGGGTGCTGAGGGCACCTCAGCCCAGCCTCCCCTGCCCAGCCTGAGGCGTGGCTCCTTGCTCTGTGTGCCCCACTCAGGCCTGCTGATCCTGTTCATCCCTGGCAGAAGGAAAGCCAGGCCAGGGACCGTTCAGTGCTTGGGTCGGGCTCCCTTGGGCATGGGGGCGTGTGGTATGGAGCACAGGGAGGCTGCGTGGGTCTCCACATGGGAAAAAAATGACAGGAGAGGAGGGAGCCACCATCCAGAAGTTATAATGCTTGGGAAAGCCGAAGCTCAGAAACAGGTCTGAGCTCCCAAGCCCTGGCCCTATTTCTTATTTCCAGGTTCCTCGCTCCTAAGGGTCCAAGAGCCTTAGAGGCACCGTGTAATCCTGTGCTTTTCTCCCGATCCTGCAAATTCCAGCTCTTGTGTGTGGGGGGGACCCCAGGGTCGCAGCTAGACTCCTCCTGCAACGCCTCCAGAACTGGAGCTGTGGGTGTGGCCCTGCCCCTTCCTGAGATGCCCTCGGTCAGCATTTCATTTCCAACCACACCCTCCTAGGCCTAGCCCTGCCCTCTTCTCCACGCACACAGCGCACAGCTTCCGCCTCTCCAAAGGGCAGGGCCGCATCAACCGCAGTGTTTGTGTACTTCCTAATCATTCAGCATGGCAATTAATCTGCTGTTGTTCCTGTTTGGTTCCTATCCTCTATGTGCTGGGGACAGCGGGATCGCGTGCTGGGCACCTGTGGCGGCCCCTCCCTCCACTGCCCCCTGCACACTGCCCCGCCTGCTGCTCGAGCTCCTCTAGCTAGCCTGGCCCCCGCCCGCCGGGCCTGCCACTGGACCTGCCTTCAGTCCTTCCTGAGCGAGCCGCTCTGCGTGGTTCTGTGGGTTACAATGAAAGGATACAGTTTCCCCTAAACTGTCTATTCAGCTGGCTTTACACACCCCCCTCAGGTTCCTTCCCTGTTGCAGACTGGAAGTTTTGCCCTCTTGAATAGGTGTGGCTGGAGGCTGTCTTCTGCGCCTCACTACTCGCTCAGGGCCACACTGCCTGGTCTGTGTGTGCACCTTAGAGATCACGCTGACTCACGCAGACACAACTGAGAATGCAGAGGGCAGCTCCAGCCGAGCTGGGGTTCTCCCTCCTGGGCCCCCTTGGGGCTTTCTCTGTGTGGTTACCGAGGGTGAGAGTCCTGATGTTTGCAGAGATCAGAGGCTGCAGGCTGTCCATGGCCTGAGGACGAAGCCAGCTCTTTCAGTCACCCTTGTGATGGTTCAGCTTCAGAATATGTTCACCTTCTGGCCACTCAAAGTCCTCCATGTGAAGTCAAAGTTTCTGTTCTCTTTTCTTCTAGAAAAGAGGTCAGCAAACTGCAGTCCTTGTTCAGATTGCAATGCCGAAAATACTCACCATCTGGCCTTGCCGGTAGACAGTTCCAACCCCCGCTGTAGGACAGGAAGTGTATGGATTTAAGCTTCTCACCCGGTCATTGAAATGGGGGAGTGTCAGGTGGGGACGCTGAGCCTGGGGGCAGAACTTGGCTTGTGATGCAGATGTGCAGCTTTGGAGATGAGGGCTCCGAGCCCTCCGCAGAGTCTCAGGGGTCCGCGGCTCCCAAACGGGGAAGCCTTGTGCATACCGCCTGCCTGGTGGCACCCGCGCTCAGAGGCTGGTCTCTTCGGGAGCCTTGTGTGTCGCATCAGCAGCATGTTCACGCTGCAGAGGGGGCGATGCGCTCCCCCTGCGAGCACCCTTTTCTCCTCGGCCTCAGGTGACTTTCCCCGTCCTCGTCTCCTCGAACACCCATCTTCAGGTTCCTCACCCTGCACAGGCACCAGCTTCCCCTCCTTATGCCTGCATCCGAAACTTCAGGGAGCCCAGCCCAGGGCTGCACCTCAGATGCCCGAGGGCCCAAGGACCCTGGCAGGCCCGCCCACGTCTGTCCCAAAGTCTCTGTCTGCCCACCCACGTGAGCTGGCCCTTTTTAGGCCTGCGTTGTCATGATTCACATCCGGTCACCGATGCAGTGTGGTGACCGACAAATGAGGCGGTCACAGGCTGCGTAGGGAGGCAGTAACAGCACCCGGACGAGTCCCGGCTTTCGTCTTGGGGGCTGGGCTGCAGGGTGCTGGCGCCGGCCCCGCTGGGTGCTGCTAGGCCATGCACACGCATAGAATGGCCCTCTTGAAGAAGGCCCCACCCAGGATGTAAAAAGGAAAGCATCTGAGGTGATTGATGTGTGTTTCAATGAGAATGCTTGCTACTGCTACACCAGAAAACAAAATGCGGTCAGTGGGCATTCGGGCCAATTTGATAGGAAGAATAAGTTTGGATTTAAGTGAATAAAGTAATATTCAACCAACTTGTAAAAATTACACTTGACATTCTGAAAGGCAGACCCATGCACTTGCTTACACATAAGAGGTCCCCGCTGAGGTGACACAGAAATCTGCTCCTGATTCCCATGGAGGCCTGGCCATGGAGATATAAGCCGGAGTGCAGACCCGCTGCATAGAGTCCAGGGAACAGGGCTCCGTCTCCTGGGCCAACGGGCCACAGGCAGCAGCACTCCTGAAAGGTCCAGTCCGCATCCAGGCTTGTGGAGCAAAGTCTGGTCCTGAGGGGTTTGGCCAGGTGTCCAGCCCCTGGGGACACTGAGGTGGGGACAGGGCATCCCAGAGCCATGGTGCTGGCTGGCCCTGTGAGGCACAGGACTGCTGTCGGGGTCCCTGCGTCCTGCGGATGCGCCACCCTCTCCCTGTGAGGACCCAAAGGGCCTGGATGGCTGCAGAAGGAGAGTGCCCCCGGCTGCTGTCCCCGTAATCACCAGGCTTTGCCAGCAGGCTCTCCCATGCTAGTGATGTGGGGGAAGGAACCCCCAACCTGCTGGGTGTCCAGGACGAGCTCCTGGTCTCTACAATTGAAGAATGAATTTTAAGAACAATGGAGGTTAAGAGCAAAATGTATTTATTGGGGGAGAGAAAGCTTCCGTCTGAGAGGGACAGAGGCGGGCCCAAGCGGGTTGCTGAAGTCCCTGCCTCTCCTGGGGGTTTTATAGAGCGAAACCTTGAGGGGAGGGGGGTCTAAGTGGGGAAAGATGGGAACTCGAAAGGTGGGCGTGAGGTGGGACAAAACTGTGGTCCACCAATACGATTATGAGTATAACCGCTCAGGAAAAATTGATTACATCAGGATCAAATGGGGAGGTGAGCCACGTAGCAAGCAGGCTCTTCCTGGAGGGGCTGGGCTAGTGGCTCTTCCTGGCTTTCTCAAGGCGACTGACACCTATTTAGAGTATCAGCCCCTGACTTCTATCCTTAGGAAGTATGTGAGTTCTTTTGTTTTATCTTCTGTCCTGAGGTCTGGCCCACAGCAGGTGCCCGCCTCCCCGGCTGTAAGATAAATCGGCTTCCTCACTGGCTCTGCAGGGCCCAGCCCTGTCTGACACCTGTAGTATTTTATCTAGCTCAGCTGCCTGTAACACTAGCATCATTTCAAATGCTGGTATACTGTCTAACTGGGAGACAGACAATAAATACTAGGTGAGTGGAAAAGAATGTCAAGGTGGGTTTGAAAGAACAGTGGGCAAACTGAATGGGACCCGGGCCCCAGGCCTGGAGGAGCTGTGTGGGCCACACATCTGAGGACAGGGTCCCTGCAGCTTCCCTCTGCTCTCCTCACAGGACCCCGCAGTCGTGGGGCGCATGTACGGAGCACCCTCCTCTGCTGCTGCTCACACTAGGCTAACTCCCCAGGCAGAGGCAACACCCTCCTCGCCCCCGTGGGCTTCAGTGGGTGGCTGGGCTGCGGTCACACACTCACATATCACACAGATGTCAGCACGAGTGTGGGCTGGTACATTTCGTGACACTGACCCAGTTGGATGCTGTGGAGATGACAGAGAGCCCGAGGTCCATGCAAGGACAGGTGTGGTATGCTGGCCAGCTCAGAGCCCTGCAGATAGGCCTCAGGCTGGGGACCAGGGCAGTGGGGTGCTTTTAGCCCTCAGGTGACCTTTTGGGCCTGAAGAGACACTGGCTGGAGGAAGCTTCCTGTACCTTCCTGCAGATTTCTCTAGTTTTCCTCAGCAAATCTTGAAGGAATGAGCAAACACAGTTAGTGTAAACAATAGGTATTTTTTTGTTCATGTTGTTTTGTTTTGTGGTGCTAGTAGCTACACACAGGATGCATGCACGCCAGGCAAGTGCTCTCTCCCCTGACTGCAGCCCCAGCCTGGGCCTGGTGTCTTTGAGGTCCCTGGCATAAAAGACCAGTATGTAGAAAATGCAGGGGTGTCATAGGACGACGACCAGGACAGCCTCGTCTACACCAGCAGCACCAGCCAGCAGCCTGATCCCGGGGGCAGAGGTGTGGAGGGTCCCGAGGGCTCTTTGCACAGTGAGGCTGTCCAAGGGCTGGGCCCAGGGCAGGGCCTCGGGCTCAGCGTTGTCATCTCTTCTCCTCCCTAGGGCCCTGGCGAGTCTCCTTGGCCTTCTCGTGGGTGTGCCGCTCCTGGCCAGCCCTGCACTCGGAATCCAGCCCTGCTCCTCCAACGGCCAGATAGCCTTGTTTCGTCTCTGCAACCTCACCCAGGCCCCTCAAGTTCCTGTCACCACCAAGAACCTCCTGCTGAGCTTTAACTACATCAAGACAGTCACCCGCACGTCGTTCCCCTTCTTGGAGCAGCTCCAGCTGCTGGAGCTCGGGGCCCAGTGGACACCCATGACCATTGGCCCAGAGGCCTTCCAGAACCTGCCCAACCTCAGGATCTTGGACCTAGGCAACAGCAAGATTCATGTGCTACATCCGGACGCTTTCCAAGGCCTGCCCCAGCTGTTCGAACTTAGACTGTTTTCCTGTGGCCTCTCGGAGACTGTGCTGAGGGATGGTTACTTCAGAAATTTAAGTTCCTTGACCCACCTGGACCTGTCCATGAATCAGATCAGCAGCCTTTCCCTTCACCCTTCCTTCCGGGAACTGAGTTCCTTAAAGTCCATGGACTTCTCTCTCAACCGGATCCTCACCGTGTGTAAGGGCGAGCTCAGCGCTCTCCAAGGGAAGACACTGTCTTTCCTCAGTCTCAAGCTGACCTATGTGTTCAGCAGGGGGGTGGACTGGGAGCGGTGTGGGAACCCCTTCCGGAGCCTACGGCTGGAGACGCTCGATGTCTCGCAGAACGGCTGGACAGTGGCTATCACCAGAAACTTCAGCCACGCCATCGCGGGGAGCGAGGTTTCCTCTCTGATCCTTCAGCACCACATCATGGGCTCTGGCTTTGGCTTCCAGAACATTGCAGACCCCGATAACAGCACATTCGCAGGCCTGGCCAGAAGCTTGGTGAGGAGCCTGGACCTCTCTGAAGGGTTCATCTTCTCCCTGAAGCCCCGGGTCTTCGAGACACTCGAGGACCTGAAGGCGCTGAACCTGGCCTGCAACAAGATAAACAAGATCTCAGAGGGAGCATTTCTCGGGCTGCGCAGCCTGCAGGTCCTCAACATGTCATTCAATCTCCTGGGGGAGCTGTACAGCTCCACCTTCCGTGGGCTGCCTTGCGCAGCATACATTGATCTGCAGAAGAACCACCTCGGGATCATTGAGGCCCAAACCTTCCAGCTCCTGGGAAAACTGGAGACCTTGGATCTCCGGGACAATGCTCTCAAGACCATTTCTTCCATCCCAAGCATTCCTACTGTCCTCCTAAGTGGCAATAAGCTGGTGAGCTTGCCAGATGTCAGACTTAGTGTCCACTTCCTGCAGTTATCAGAAAACAGGCTAGAAAATCTGGCTGATCTCTACCGCCTCCTCCAGGTGCCTCATATCCAGACCCTCATCTTAAACCGAAACCGCCTTTCCTCTTGTCAGCCAGGCCTTCGCCCTTCAGCAAACCCCAGCTTAAAAAACCTTTTCCTTGGAGAAAATATGCTGCAACTCGCCTGGGAAGCCGGGCTCTGCTGGGATGTGTTCAGGGGGCTCTTCCATCTCCAGGTTCTGTTTCTGAACAATAACTACCTTAGTTTCCTGCCCCCTGGGGTGTTCAGTGACCTGACTTCACTGAGAGGACTCAGCCTCACCGCCAACAGGCTGACCGCGCTTTCTCCTGGCAGCTTGCCAGCCAGCCTGGAGGTCCTGGACATTTCCCGGAATCAGCTCCTGTCTCCCGACCCCAGCTCATTTGCCACGCTTCGCTCCTTGGACATAACGCACAACAAGTTCATCTGTGAGTGCCAGCTTACCGTGTTCCTCCGATGGCTCAACCACACCAACGTCACATTGGAAGGAGCTCCAGAGGACATGGTCTGCGCCTACCCTGCCTGGCTCTCCGACCTGTCCCTCTTCTCGCTTTCCACGGAGGGCTGTGATGAAGAGGAGACCTTAAAGTCCCTGCGCTTTTCGCTTTTTGTTGTGTCTGCAGTCAGTGTGACCGTGTTCCTCATGACCATCCTCG
>NDGM011109388.1:0-13991 GCA_002564305.1 Octomys mimax | reverse complement strand
AACTACAAATGTAAAATATTATGCATTTTGATCTATACATATTTTAATAAAAATATTAAAATACCTTTTGTATCTGTTGATAATATGAATCCAGAAACTTGCTGCACTTATTCTTGATGTTTTTAAAAATCAGTGTAGAAGTTTGTCCATCTACGATGTTAATGGCAGCTGCATTTTTGTTTGGAACAGTTGACTCCACGCTGTAATGAAGAACTTCTTTTTCTTTTTATAGTACTAATCGATTGAACTTGACAAACCACCTATGTAAATTTAAGTAGCGTAGTGGAAGTTCTGGTCTGTGGGCTGTCTCTAATCCAGCAGAGAGAGCGCTGTGGCTTTGCTGTCTGCCACATGGAGAAGTGCAGTAACCAGCTGCAGCTGACACAGCCTGTATACACAGCACCCCTGAATCGTGATTCCCTCTCTCAGTAGACTGAAGTTCAGCCCACATTATTACGTCACCAGAAATTGCTGGAGACTGGGGAGGTGGGGGGAATCTGTTTAGGATTTCCTCTCTGTCGCTTTAAATAGGGATGGGGGGTAGTGGGATCAGCAGGAGGTTGAATAGCTCCAAACAAGGGGGGATTGTGTGCAGGTTGAAGGAAGGGCACCATCTGGAAACAGACTGTCAGTTCAGGCAATTAGAAAACATTTTAGTCTGCTAGCCAGAGAGCTTTTAAATTGAATGCTGAAAATAAGTACTCAACTTCACCTTAGAAATAGTTACAGACTAGTAAGTTTGTTGGGCAGTAGCCTCTTCAGTGATGTTTTTTACAGCCTAGAAGTTTTGAACATTTTAAATTGCTACTTCAAAATATTTTAAGCTTATAAAAACTTGATTTTGTTATATATTACTACTTACAGTATATTGTTTAAAATAAAAGTGCTCTTATATAATTACCAAAAATAAGTGAAACTTTTTGAGAAACCTAATGCTTAATTTAGTATTAAATTCTGATAGTATGCTGGACAATAGCATGTGCTACAGAGTGAATCCTCTTGTCTAAATAAGGTCATTCTTGTTACTCATTGATATGTTGCCATTTAAAAAGCAAATGTAACCGTAAACTAAATAAAAAACAAGGGAATCCTGACTCCCTACAGTGTGAGCTTAGACAAATCGCTTCACCTTCTTCTGACCCAGTTTCTTGTGCTATGAAAATAGGAGACCAGAGAGGGAATTAATAAGGGACTGAATGTTATGCCATTGTGTTTGGTTAAATTAAGAAATGTTAATTCAATAGCTGAGGGAACATAGATTTTGGCATTTTTAAGTAACTTGGCTTAGTACTTAGGTGGAAAGCAGTACAGCTGGGGTGTGAACCTCACATAAAAGCATTAACCATATTTTTGCTTTGGATTAGCTACTGCTGAATACTGCTTCTAAAAACTTTTTAAGTTTCTTTTTCCTCTTCATACCATGTGCTCGCTCCCTTTTTGCCATAGCTGGATTTATTTTTCTCCTCCTCATAGGCTCTATAGACCTAAATCCTTTAAGGTCTGACCTTAATTTCTACCTCTTTTACAGAATTGTTTCTTTGAATTTGTGCATATACCAAGCATTACAAAACTAAAGGCTTTATAAAGGAAGATATTCAAAACAAGAATGAAGCCATTATATAAATAAGTCATACATACTAGAAGAAAATGAAGGTGTTGACAAACTGACACACTTTAAGGGATCAGCACCTTTTTGGCAATACCATATTTTGCCTTAAAGAATGAGACAGTGTTGGTAGATCTTCCCATTTTTTCAGGAAGAGAGTCCTTTAGACTTTTCCCTTTCTCCTTCCTGATTTTAAAAACATTGGGACAAGCAGACTACCAGTTTTATTTTTTTTAAATTTATTTCTCCTTTGTGTATTTGATATAGTCTCACTATGCAGATAGGACTTGTAGTGGCCCTCCTGTTTTCAGCCTCCCCAGCACTGGGATTACAGGCATGGATCACCACGCCCGGACTCTGTCACCGGCTCAGTGCACCCCAGGGCAGGGCTGGTGGGGCATGCAGGACCGGGATCGAACCTTAAGACTACCAGCTTTTAGCCTCTGATTTCTGTTATATATTATTTGATCATCCAGTAGTTTTGGTTTATTTATTAATAGTTCAATTTGTGTAAAATATGAGTAGTAAATTCCCTCTGGTCTTTTTTAATTTAAGCAGTCTTGAGCTTCTTAACTTGAACAATTAATATGATCACTAAACAAATAGGAAATTAGAATGGCAGGTATTTAGGAACAAATAATATGTTTGCATAATTAAATTGAAATTGAAAGTTAAAAGCTCACTTCTGTTCAGAGTCCTGAAAAGTCACCAGCAATTAGTAGTAGCTGAAGCTACAGAACTAAGATACTATAAAACATTGAGAAGTAAGAAATTTTAATTATAGACCGTAGAGAATGCCAACATGCAAGAACCGGGGAAAGAGAAAACTCAAGGAGGAAAGGCTAGAAACGATCGAGCAGAAAGAGGTTTAAAAAAAAAAAAAAAGCCAGTAGCTATAATGCTGCAGAGAAGTTACATATGCTGGTACATAACTATAATCTCAGCACTCTGGGAGGCTGAGGCAGGAGGATTGAAAGTTCAGGCTTGGCCAGGGCAATTTAGTGACAATGATGCTCTGTCTCAGAATTTTAAAGAAGCTCTGGAGATGTAACTCTGTGAACCCTATAGGTTTAATCAGCATTCACACTAAAAGTCATGCAAAGAAATTAGATAGAAGGGGGAGAAAAGAGAAATTGATTTGATAGTGAGACAGTCAATAATGTTTTCTGGAAAGTAAGTTTCAGCCGCAGGTGTGCTGGGTGTTGCTGTTGGCCTGGGGAGTAGTCCTGGGTGTGCTATGGCATAGTCACAGTTGCTGCAGGTCCAGGATGTCCTGTGGTGCAGAGGGGCCACAGGACCACCCATGGTCTTTGCAATTTGGTGAGTGGCTGCCTCATCATGTCCCAGCACACTTGTGTTCCAGGGTGGTGGGTCACCCTGCTGGGAGGCCCCGAGCCCAGAGTGCTACTTTCCATTCCACTCCAGTAGTGTTTGGCACACCAGAAATGCCACTGTATTTGGGGGACAACTTTCTTTCTGGTGACTGAGGAATTCCCAAAGGAATCTCATAGTTGAGTGCAGTGGTGCATCCCAGTAATCCCAGTACTTGGGAAGCTGAGGCAGAGTGATCACCATTAAGTTTGAGGCCCTCCTGGCTTACACAGTGAGACTTAACCCCCAAAGCGAAGACATAATCAGTACCAACTAACATTACCAGGTTTTGCATACAGCTAAATTGGAAATAAATGGAACAGTGTCCCTAATTTTGTACTCTGTGAATGTGTGCTTCTAAAGCATCTCTGGTGAACTGGCATTGGAAATTGGATCCCCATAACATCTACCACATAACATTCCACCCATGTGACTCTTTGCCCAGAACTCTTCCCTTATGATGCCGGAGTTTACTGTCTCTGCTTATGTTTTTGCCCTGTATCTATCTCACAGGTAGAGTACTGAGTTAGAAGCATCTTAGCTATTGACCCACTTGCTATAATAAAGTGATTAATGGGCTTTTTCCCTAAAGACACCCAGATTTAAAAAACAAAAAAACAGTTTCAGCAATGTGTTAGATACAGAGGTCATATTTATGGTAGTAGGTTGAAGAGTGACCAGATACAATTTAACAAATGGTTTAGTCAGCAGTATATAAAAAAAAGTAGAAATCAGTAAGATATAAAAGATGGACAAATCTCATTACTAATAAAGGGAATGAAAATTAAGACAGATACTATACCAAAAATTAATACCAAATATAAGAACAAATGTGGATCAGTAGAGACATACAGTGTCAGTGGAGTGTGAATTGATAAATCATTAAAAAGCAGTGTTATCATTCTCCTGTAGTGTTGAATACTTGTATGCCTTAGCACCTTAGCAGTTTGGTCCTAGTTTCTGTATCCTAGACAGAGTCTGCATGTGTGTACTAGGAGAGATATACAAGAATGTCTACAGTAAGATGGAGTAAGGAAGTAACTCAAAAAAGTTTGTCAAATAAAATGAGTAAATTGTGATTGGTCTTAACATTATTCTCTGTCTAAGGAATTACCACTGTATTTAACAGCAGAAAAAAAAAAATGGTAACAAAATAGTGAACCAGAGCAATTATAGAATGCTGTATTTTTTTTTAACCACTCATTTACTCAATTAATTACCAGTGGTGC
Organism: Octomys mimax; assembly: GCA_002564305.1. Taxonomy (NCBI): domain Eukaryota; kingdom Metazoa; phylum Chordata; class Mammalia; order Rodentia; family Octodontidae; genus Octomys; species Octomys mimax. Next base: position 9,785 of record NDGM011109388.1, on the reverse strand, counting down.
TAAATGGGTACCACTTTATTTTTGTTGTTGTTCTGTGTTAAGTACTTTGCAAAAAACCTTATTTTAAAAATGTATTTGTCTTGGTGGCCTAAGCGCCTGCCTAGAAAGTGCAAAGACCCAGGTTCCATTCTGGTACCATATGACATGCCAGCCCCGTCCTGAGCCAGCCACCCCATGCCTGGCCACCATGCTAGGCATGGTGGTACACACCTGTAATCCCAGCACTGAGGAGTTTAAGACAGGTACAAGTCTGAGCTGCATAGTGAGACCTTGTACCAAATAAATAAAAGATTTTTTAAAAATAAAAATATATTTAATATAAGGGCTTTGAATATACCTCTGCAGCATAAGCTCCTGCCTGGCAAGCCCAGGGTCCCAAGTTCAATCCCTAATACCGCAAAAAGAAAAAAATGTATTTTTTTTTTTTTAAAGAAATAAGCACTTTTTTTTCCCCCTGTAATTAAGACAGGACCTACGGGAGTCTACAGGGTCTCACTACATAGATGGGACTTCTAGTGATTCTCCTGTTTTCAACTTCCCAAGTGCTGGGATTACATGCCCAGTCTCAATCGCAGTCTCAGTGCGCCCCACAGGCAAAGCCAGCACAGCATGCAGGGGATCGAACCCAGTTTGCACTCTGCCTAAGCAGATGCTTTAGGTGCTGAGCTATCTGCCCCGCCCCCAAAAAAGTATTTAATAAATGCTTAAAAACACTTAGAATATACTAGATATTATTCTAACTTTATAGATATTACTCCATTTAGTCACACATATTAAATAATGATTTTTAAAGCTTAAAAATAAGCAAAAGAAAATTAATATATTATACAGAGAAATGTCTTTGGAGAAAAGAAAATCTCAAAATTGAGAATAATTGTTGGGGCTGGGGAGATGGCTCAGTAGAATAAGCGCTTGCCTGGCAAGTGCAAGAGTCTGAGTTCAATCCCCTGTTCCGCAAAAAAAAAAAAAGAGAGAGAATAATTGTTACTTCTGGAAGGAACAAACGTAATACAGTGGGATTAGTGATATTACAGTTCTTTTAATCTCACCTTATTTAAACACAAATTTAGAATAAACACATTAGAAATAATCACATTTGACAGTGACTATCATTTTGGATAGCATAGTTATAAATAGTTAATATTGTCACCTGGATTTAATGATAGTGGAGGAATGGCAAAAATAGGGACATTAAGTGCCCAATTGAAATCTACATTGTGCTTTGGAAAACTCAGATCTCATCAGCAGGCAGTGTCATTTCCTTCAAAGAACTTTTGTGAAACATGCCATTAGCCTTCTCTGTTACTTTTAACTTTTAACATAATCTTTTATTAATATTATTAATGTACATATATAAACATTCCTGATGCCCTTCCTTGGACTTTCTTAGGTCTCTTTAGGGAGGCTGAAGTTCTTAAATTGACTGGTTTTTTTTCACAGATATTGATAACATGTTACATGGGTAAAAGAATAATTTCTTAAAAATGAACAGTTCTCACCCTTGTAAAATCAATGTATGTCCAAGGGTTTTATTAAATCATTAAATTTATAAAGGAATTGGGAAGATACAACCATTTACTTCAAGGGGTAATTCAAAGGTAACACATAAGTAATTAGCAGTGCTGAAATAAGTTCACAAGTAGTTGTTAAATTAGTCAGCATCCACATGACAGTTGGTTACATCCACTGGATATAACTAGTTGGCATACATATAGTCAAAAATTTGTGCTCCTGTCCCAGGTCAGGCATAGCAGCACAAACCTATACAGTACTTCCAGCTACTCAGGAAGCTAAGGCCTAAGAGTCACATTGGAGGTCAGCCTGGGCAGTTCAGGGAAACAGTATTTTAAAAAGGCAAGGGTCTGGAATGCAATGCGGCTCAGTTGAACAGAGTGAATGAATTTATATTTTTACCAGTTTTGCAAATTGTAGAATAGTTCACAAGGGCCAAAGGATGCGCTGGAGAGAAGGTACCTAGTACTCTTTATATCATTTTTTCCCATTTCAGGGTCTTTTGCAATTTTTCTGGGTCTATGTAAACTTTTATATGCATTAGATAGTACAGTAAAAATAGAAGATAAAGAGGTATGCCGTTCTGCTTCCCATCAAGGTGTTTACTGAAGAGAGGTGGGTAAGTTTCTTTTCTTAAGAGAATCAGATTTAAAGGAAGGATTACTTTTTGTTTTCCTAAGTAGTTGGAATTAAGTGTGCCTCTTGGCTCTAAGAAGGAAGTCTTTGGGAGGGAGGTGAATGACAGTAGAGGCACCAGTAGATGTTTGGAAAGAGGCAATAGCAGTTACATTCAACATTGCAATTTGGATATGGAAAGAAGAGAGACTGTCCTCTGAAATTGGAGGAAGTGAAAAACACCACGGCTGTAGATTCATGGATGTGGGGAGAATTGGTGGCTTAAAAAATACAGTGGAGGGCCAGCCAGATAGTTCAGTGGACTAAAGCACCTGCTTATGTAGATAGAGTGCAGCAGCCAGGGTTCGATCCCCGGTGTGCCATGCCAGCCCTGCCCCAGGGCACACTGAGATGGAGATTGAAGATTGAGATTGGGCATGGTGGCCCCGTGCACCTGTAATCCCAGCACTTGGGAGGCTGAAAACAGGAGAGTCACTACCAGTCCAATCTGTGTAGTGAGACCCTGTAGACCCTGTAGACCTTATACCAAATACATTTAAAAAAAAAAAAAATACAGTGGTACCTTGGTTCATGAACTTAAATTCTTTCCACAGTTCTGGTCCCAAAAAAATTTTTGACAAGAACTGAATCAAATTCAATGATAAGGTTCATTACCAACGTTACCGGCAAGTTTGGCACAGAACTGGTTATGTAAGTAGAAGATTTGAATGGGTAGAGACATGTCTAGAAAACGTTCACTGTGGGAGAAAAGAAAGCAAAGCATGTAGACAGTAACATGGGCTTACTTCAGAGACAGTATGTAGTGGATTGTTAGGGAAGGTTTTTGGTGCCAAGGACCGAACCCAGGGCTTCCATCTTGCTAGGTAAACATTCTGCTGAGCCAAATCCCCACCCCCCCTTAGTGGATTGTTAACTGGTGGTCAGCGTGTTACACCAGCTGAATTGAGCCAGTGTGGTACTGGGTATGGGAGGCCCACCTGAGGATTGTTGCCAGTAGCATAAAAGGCAGAATCAGAGAAGCTGTTGAGAGGCTGTTAGGGAAGCTGTTGGTTCTCTTGGTTCTCTTGGGCTATTCTGCTGGGGACCTTGTCATGATGGCTTTCCTGATGAACTGGGCTGTTCTTGTCAGAGGAGGAGCTTGGGACCTCATTGTCACTGAGAATGGCTACAATTCATTTCTAGGGAGCTCTGGTCCTCATCTTGAGCATCACTTCTTGGCTCCAGAGGGTAAGATGGTGCACTGCTCAGCCTCCTAGAGAAGCTTGTCACGTTGGCTTTCCTGATGGAAACTCAGCTTTCCTCCTTGCTGGAAAAGCTCAGGACCTCACTTTTGCTGAGGATAGTTGTGGTACTTTTCAAGGGAGCTCTGCTTCTTACCAAGCATTGCTTCCAGCTCCCCGTTCAGATCCCTGACCCTGCTAGCACAGGTCCTTTATCCCACTCACATAGACGTTCTAGCTTCCACCACTGACCTTTGGGCCTTTCCAACCCAGATCCATGCACCAGCCCTGCATGAGGCATTGTCATGGGCTCTAGGCCTCCAGTTGGAGTTGTGGAAAGCGTTGTTATGCGCGCTAGGTTTTCACCTGGACTCATGAAGGATATTAGGATCCAGACCCTCATCTAGACTCTTGGGTCTTTAGTGTGTGGACAGATTTCTTGCACTCTTGGTATATAATTCTTTGGGTGATTATAAAATAATTTATAAAATGTGTCCTGTATTGTATTGTATTGCTTGCAAAAACCCCAAACCACAACAACAGTAGTGTGTCATTTTGGTTCCATTGACCCTGACAGTTTGTGAAAGCAGAATAATAAGTAAAAGGTACAAAAGTACACATTTTTTCCCCTCTCCTACTGTAATTGTCTTACACAGTTTACATGTGAGTGGTAAACTCTCAGGAAGTATGTTAAAGGGAGTGACCCTCCATGATTGAGATGAGCACAACTAAATTATTTTGGGGAATGTTATATTATTGATAAAGGAACATGAAAGGAATAGGAAAATTAAGCTCATAATCACACTGAAGAATTCAGCTGTTAGTTGAGTGTTCTGGTCACATGTGTAATCTGAGCACTCAGAAGGCTGAAGCAGGGGGATTGCCTTGAGTTCCAGACCTATCTGGGCTACATAGTGAGTTCAAGGCCAGGCGGAACTACATAGTAAGCCTGTCTCAAGAAAAAAAAAAATACAGTTGTTGATCTTTAAACCTATGATATTTCTACAAAATTGAGACCGTTTTCAAAGTATAGCCGTTGGGACTTACTGCAGTGGTAATTGCAGTAGTAGTAGTAACTCAAGCAAGATATGGGTATGAGACTAGCATTGAGTAACTTCCCTGTATAAGGCATTAGCTGGGCTAGCTGTGATTCACTTCTTAATTGAAATAAAAAATGAAAAATAGGTAATGGTGTCAGATGTAAAAGCTGAGTTTTAAAAATTAAAATGTGTTCATCATACAACTAGTCAGAAGCAAAGCCAGTTCAGCCTCTTCCCTTTTTAAATCCATACATGCCAGAGTTTCTGTGCAGCCTTAAACATAGTTGGAAAGAGTGTCAGAGACATTGACAAGGAACATATGTCCACATCTGACCCCAACTTTGTGCAGCTCTAGGTCTCCAGTCACCATATGTTACTAATGTATTAATGGAGATATATTCTAAATATGGCAGACACTGGAATATATCTATATGTGAACATTTTCTCCTTCACTTTGTCATGTTCTTCCAAACAATAAGAAAACATTCTTTTTCTTTCAGGTATCTATTTGTCAGATTTAACATACATTGATTCAGCATATCCATCAACTGGCAGCATTCTAGAAAATGAGCAAAGAACAAACTTAATGAACAACATCCTACGGATAATTTCTGATTTACAGCAGTCTTGTGAATATGGTAAGTTTCTAGGAGATGATGTTGTGCTGTTAGCATGCTGTGATTCATTGACACATACCAGTGACCCTTTTCCACGGCATTGAACATCACTTTCTTACTCCATCATAACAAAGGAGAATTTTTGTCTTTCATTTCAGCATTTACTGTTTAGTGTTGTGTTTTGTTTTGATGAGACTGGGTGTCCTTGTGTTGCCCAGGCTGGCCTTGTGCTTTTGAACTCCATCAGTCACCCTCTTAGCTTAGCATCATTTCTAAGACATTTTTTCTTTTTTTTAGAAATTTAAATTTGTATCTCTTTTCTGCTATTTTATAGTAGCTTTGATTACAGAATCAAAGATAAGTATTTAATATTACCACTTCACAATTTTTAACCTTTATGAAGTTTTTGAAATTATTTTCTATTCATCTAATTTAATCACCATTTTGTAAGTAGTTCTTATATTCTTCAATGAGGAAAGTAGTTGAGACAGTTGCTCTCCAATTAACAGCTGACTAACTTTCTTGAGTCCAACACTGAGCAACCTAGTTTTTGTCCATGGTACATTTTATGTAATGACGTAGTCCATTGAAAAACTGGCTAGTAAGCCCAGATGATTAGAAAAGTGAGGTTTTTAACTATTTGGATTGTTTTCATCTTGATACGCAATAAGGACAGACTTGGCCAGTGAAGCCATTAAGGTAGTTCTAACTCTCCATAAACTAACTTTTATGGTTAGGAAAAAATACATGTTTAAATCATGTAATTTATTTCATGTAAGTGTGTCTTTTTTTCTTTTCTTTCTTTTTTTGGTGGAACCAGGGATTGAACTCAGGCCCTTGCGCTTCCCAGGCATGCGCTTATTCTACTGAGCCATCTCCCCAGCCCCAAGTGTGTCTTAAAACTAACTTTTCATCTATGCAGCTCTGCTCTTAAACAGCCTTCCTGAAAGGGTGTGTGAAAAGATTGTATTGCAAGTTAAATCTGTTACCTGTTTTTTCTCAAGTTTTTAGACACAACACCAAATAGTAATGCTAATCTATTCTTGCTTAAAATTCGTAATTGGGTAGGGGGACACATTTATAAATGAAAGACAAACTCCTTTAAAAGAAAACAACTGTCCTCATTTCTTACATTGAGCTGAGGATTTAACTATAAATCAAAATGAAGTCTCTTGATTTTCTATGAAGTTTCTCAAATATGAGCTCATGGTTGTTTTCATTAGCTGTACAAGCTGCATGCAACTCTTAATTTTTCAACTGAAAAAATTCAGCTTTACTTTAAACTTCATCTCAGTAATGTTCTCCTAAGTTAATTTAAATTTTCATGCCATGTGGCCTTAGTTGTCCTTTAATTATTTTTCACAATTTAACTTTTCAGTTGTTTGAGGTATACTTTATTGGATAATTATTTATCATCTTTTGCCTAGATATTCCCATGTTGCCTCACGTCCAAAAATATCTGAACTCTGTTCAGTATATAGAAGAACTACAAAAATTTGTGGAAGACGATAATTACAAGTAGGTTGGATCTTCAGAATTGGTTTGTACTCTGCCCTGATCTCCACTCTTTTAATTAAACAGCTAAATGTCTTCTAATAATCTAAAGCTACATTATATCCTGGTACCTAATCTAGTGATGCATTACAATGGTAAAGGTACTTAGCATATTTCTTTTTAATCAGTTGGTACCATTTAATCAATATATAAATGTCCTTTGTTCCTTTAAAGTATTTAATCTTTGTCCAGTTGTAGAGAGGTGAAGTTTGATCATTCAAACTTAAATTTCTTTCTCCATAATTTAATCATTGGATCTTTATAGAAGGATATTTTTAATAGGCAGAAACATTAATGAAATGCTCTATAAAATTATAGTTACTATTTTAGTGGTAATTTTTGGGCATATCTTTGTTTGTGGATATTGAAAGAATATCGAGTTTTCTTGCCCCTGGCTTATTGATATGATTCTCTCATATAACACCACATTTACTCTTTTCTCTATATTGTTGCAAGTCCTTCATTAAAGATTTTTAAATTATTTTTCAAGTAACTGATACTCATATCTGCTTTATCCTTACCATCCATAATTTTGCTTAGGACAGGGAGATTTTTTGTTATCCTTTCTAGTGTTCTAGTAAAACCACTTCATATCTTAACTGCTAAGTTTTCAAACTATGGGAGGGTTTGGAGCTTGTTTCTTTCTATGTTTCTCATTTTTCTTTTAGTTTCATTGGTTAAGTTTTTTAATACATTTTTTGCTTAGCTTTAAAAATAGAGATGGTGCCTCACTATTTTGCCCAACCTGTTCCCAAACTACTAATCTCAGATGATCCTCCCATGCCAGCCTTCTATGTAGCTGGGACCACAGACATGTCATCGCATCTTCATGCCTAGCTGTTTACTTAACTCTATTATACCAGTTGTTCCCAGCTTTCCAAATTGAGTTCTACATCTTCTGAATTTTTCCCCCCAAAAAGTTAGATTTTTAAACTATATTTCTAAGCTTTTTAAAGTAAAAGATTTATTTTTGAGCATTAATGAAAATGAGCATTATCATTCTGAGCATTATTCCCTTCGGTTAATAATTGTCAATATTCTTGTCCCGTAGATTTTAACAATCTTTTCATAATTCTGTAGAACAAAATCTAAGTGAAAACCTAGAAATTCTGGAAAAAAACTTAAAATTAACTTTTCTTCAAATATTATATTACACTGCATATACATTTAAATATGTAGAAATCTAGTAATACTTAAAAATACCCTGTTGCCATCTTCTCCCCACCTCATAACATTAATATTTTGTATTTCTATAATTTTTATTTTACCAAGGATTTTATAGATTAATGCATTTGAATATACAGATAAGGCAAATGAATCAGCCTTTTAAGGCTGGAGTTGTTTCACAAATCTCTTGCCTAGGTTTTAAATTTCTCAAATTTGATGCCTTATCTCTGTTTACCTATGTTTTTCTCATCTTCCCAGTTACTGACGTAAAACTTAACCTAACAAATGCTTAGACTTTGAACAGGTATTTTAAAACTCAATGTTCATTAAAATTTTTTTATCTGGCTCATTACTAAACCTAAAAAGAAGTTAAAGTAGAAATGAAGTCAAAGAATTTTGCATTGATTTTTTTTTTTTTTTTTTTACTGAGTACAGTAAATGTGTAGTAGTTATTTTTTGAAGCTAATTTTTAATTTTGCTGGCAGGATAGACTCAGTCATTAAAGTGGCTAAGTAGTTCTAACTACCCATAAACTGGCACAAGATACTACATCCTTATAGGAAGGCCGGTGCCATTATATTGATTTTTTTCTTTATGAGTGGCCAGAATCAGAGCAGCCTTATCATTATTTGTTTTAAAAGTACTAAGCTTTTGCGACAGTCCAGTTACTGTGTTGGTTGCTAGAATTACAAAAATAAATAATGTTCTTGTCCAGAATTTCAGTCTCATTCAAGACAAATATCCATAAAACAACTTATTTGGAATGTGCAAACAGTACTGTAGTAGTGATATGCCAAGGATGATGTGGAAACATAGATAAGGTAAGGCTTAACCAACAGTGTTAAATAAGAAAAGCAAAGAGAAGACAAACATGAATAGCTAGCTACAGGACACTGTCACCTGAAGTTGCATCTTTTTCTCTTTTTAGTGGAGGGTTGTCTCACTAAGCAATTCCAGCTGGCCTTGAACTCGCTTGGTAGCCCAGGCTAGCCTCTTTAATGCTGCAGTGATCCTCCTGACTTGGCCTTCCAAGTGCTGGGATTATGGGCAGGCATGCCCAAGATACCTGGCACTGAGGCTGCATTTTAACAAGTGGTTAGAAGTTAGCACCTCATGGGCATAGTTCCCAGCTAGTTGCCCCAGCACTCAGGAGGCTGAGGCTGGAGGATTGCCATGAGTTTAGCACCAGCCTGGGATACATAGCCAGACCATCTCAGAAAATAAAAACAAGTTGGCACCTTATGGTGAGGAGAGACAGGCATCTCAGAGATAGAATGAGCAAAGGAATGGGGCAGCCTGCCTGGGGAACGTCAAGTCATTTGATAGTGTTGGGTACCATATAAGAGACTGGAGAAGTTACATTGTTTTATTGAAAATGCAGTTTTATTAGTACTAATTAAATATCATTAACATGGAAAAACTTTAAATCCATTGAAATTATTAGCACATTTTTTAAATCAGGAAAAATATTTAAATCAAAATGACACTTTGCCAAAGGCCCATTTTGTTAAGTTCTCCCTTATCAACCAGTATAGATATTACAGGTTACATATGAGTCTTTTAAACAGGATAAAAATCTATTATTTAATTTTAATACTGAATATAACATTTCTTAGTGAATCATCACTGTTATTATGTGCTGCTTTGATGATATAAGCAACTGGTATGCAGAGTAGCAGTCACAGCTGTGCCTTCAGGAGCTTTGGAGACTGCTGTCGGTTACCAGTTGCTATAGGTAGGAGTGTAGTACATGCAGTAATTGGGTGCTGTTAGAAAATTTGAGTTCTTTTGTTTACCTCATCCTTTTTGGACTACCATAAGCTGCCCGAGGGCGAGGGCACAGTATCTTCCTCAGTGTCTACACGCTAGTGCTGAGCACAGTCCGCAACACAAAGCAGATGTTCAGTGAGTATCAAACGAGTGAATAATCGGTAGCCTAAACAGTGAAAGCAACTGTTCTATAAAAAGAAAATGAGGGGGCTGGGGAGATGGCTCAGTGGAATAAACGCTTCCTTGGCAAGCACAAGGGCCTGAGTTCA
>NDGM011109383.1:0-13032 GCA_002564305.1 Octomys mimax | reverse complement strand
TGTTTGGCCAATGTGCTCTCTGTGAAAGCCTGAGAGAATGTCTTCTCTCCATGTGACCCTCCTGCATTAAGGAGTATTTACAAGCATTATTTGGACATAGTGTATCCTCTTTATTGGGAAAAGAGGATCCCTTTATAAAACACCTAGGAAATGCCCATGATGTGATAGGTGCTTATGTCATTGATTCCTACAACAGCTCTGTGCTAAGATTATTATTTCAGCCCCAGTTGCTGAAGAAATTTGGGCTTCTAGAAACAAAACAACTTGTTCCAGTTTTCATAGGAGTGGAGAGGATTGGTAGATGGGGAGACTTGGGATTTAAAAACAATTATCTACCACAACACTTACCTTAGAAGTATCTGTGGAGGACCAGCTGTGTGACTGAGTCTCCTTGAAAGGAGAGCAATTGTCTCCATTGTGGCTGAGCCTGACCCTACTTCTGTGTATTGATAGGTACAAAGCTGGCTAGAACTTTTTACTTATCCCTTCAATTGGCTGTAAGCAATGCATATAGGTCTAGCCAAGATGCTGATGATAGTCTTTGAAGATGGCAAACGTGTTTCCCGGAATCCCACTTACTGCTTCCTAGTATGAGCCAGGAAGAGATGGAATAAAAAACCCAATGATCCACATTGGATCCCATCCCTGAGACAGAGGTTATGACTTCCAAGGGCTTAAAAGATTGCACATCAGAGCTGAGGCACTGACCCTGAAATATTAGATACTATCTTAATTGTGTAATGTAGGTTACTCTCTGAATATCTTCTCTGCATATTGTAGAGGTGAATGCAGGCCTCCTACCTGGCCCAGCTCATGCCACTTGCCTACCTCCTGCCATTCTATAGTCACACATCCTCAAGCTACTCCTTTCTTCATGATTGGATATAACCTGGGTTTGGCCTTGGGTCAAGGCCTTTTTTCTGGATAGCTATCGCCATGGCTGGGCTTAGGACCTGTTGGCTTCCCATAAGTACAAATATGCCTTATTGTCTTGGGTTGCACTGGGTGTGGTAGATTAGAATTAACCAATACTTCATCCATGGGATTACAAATATAAACTTCTATGACTGAGATGAGAGCCAAGAAGGGCTCTCTATAATATTTAAGAAGAGGAGTGGTCACTCCATTTGAGGGGCTCCCCCATACTGAGAAAGACAAAGCTAAGTTCATGGGCTTGGGATCTATGAGCCCATGTTAAAGTCTATCCTTGTGAACTAAGATCTTTTCTGATAGCTAAGGGTGAGGAAGATAAGTTATATAAATTTAATTTTTCTAAGAATTCCCCCATTAGATTTTGATCTCAGTGTGGCTTGATTCCAAATCTTATGCTCTCTAAATAGTTTATGCTCTGACTTAGAGCCAAGGCTTCTAAAAAATATTGTCAAGGGAACACATATGTCAGTGTTCTTAAAAGGTGCTACTGAGAGGACAAAGGGAAAAGACACTGACAGCTGAGTTGTTCAGCCAAGGTGGAAGTGCATGAGTCACAGTAGGGTTGGGTGAGAGGGGACAGGGGTGACACAGCCTAGATTTCAGCTCTGCAGCCAGTGGCTTGCCTGTGTTTTCCACAGCTGAGAAAGCAGTTCAGAATGGGTGTGTGTGTGTGTGTGTGTGTGTGTGTGTGTGTGTGTATGCAGTGAGTTTCTCCATAGCATTCCTACACAGTTCTCTGGTGGCCTCCAGGACCTCAGCCTTCTGGATGTGGCCAAAAAGCCATGGAACAAAGGAAAAGTGTTCAGGTGGAAGTGTTTTCCTTATGGATTTCTGGCTGTCTGCTGTTCTGCCTGCCTCTCCCTAGTGGTTAGAGTTCTACAACCTTCACGAAACAATGCCGAAGTTGGGACCTCACAGGTCTCTCTGGTGGCTATGGCTGGCTTGCTAGGTTTTAGTGCCTCCCCTTGGATCCAGTTAATCAGGCAGAAACTCATTCAAATGACAGAATACAAGTAAGTCAAATAAATCAGTGACTTTTCAGAGCACACATCTGGGCATTCCGTAAGAGTGGCCAAGGGCTTTCTCCAGAAACCGTCTTTCCATCTTGATAGCCTTAAACATTGTTAATACTTTGGATTGTTCATTTTCCCTAATGGTATAGATCCTTAAGTCTTTAAAATGTTTTTTTATTTTGAGACAAGTTCTTACTAATTCACTAAATTATCAAAGCTGGTCTTGAACTTGCAATCGTCTTATCTTACTCTTGCAGAGTGCTGTAATACATACTTTACAAAGAGCAAAGATTCAGGTACTAAAAAAAATAATTATCTTAATAATAATATAAGATGCTAAGGTAATCGCTTCCTGGGGCTACTGGTGCAGGTGCTCACAGGGCTCAAGCTCCTCTAGGAAGATGATGTCCTGGAGTTGGGTCCTTGTGTCAGCCCTCGGGTCAGTGCAGCTGTCCTTTGGGTGCTGACTGCTTTCTTCTTGGAGGTCTTCTCCCCTCAACGTGGAGCACTGTCAGCAAGCTGTTAGGCTGAGATAGCAAGGAGTTCTCTGTGTCCGGAGTACCAGAGCTCATAGAACAATTTGGAAGTTCAGCTATTTTAAATGCAGGTTTCAAGATGATCTCCTGCCATCTCAATTTACTCCTGAGTAAGAGGATTCTAATGAAGCCTCCATGGGTGAGAGGCACAGCTCTGCAGTCCTTTCCTGCAGGGACAGTTTCTGCCACCTGGTTGAGAACTGTCTTTCTTTATGGCGCCTATGGGGGAAAGATATTCAGCAAGGGAGGTGAGCTTCACCTTGGCGGTTTCTCTCCCAGCTGGGTGAACACAAACACTGGATACCATGGGCCACCTCTGGTTTCCTGGGTGTGGTGTGTTTGCCACTGTTAGCAGCCATGGGGTGGGTCCAGGATACAATAGCAAGTAGAGTAAGATGTCTCTTTGCACAGGAAAGTGAGGCCTTGTCTGGGTGGGTGGAGGCAGAACAGGGCTGGAAGCTTCGGAGGTGGGAATGATAGACAGCAGCTCCCCCAGGGGCCTCAGTGCAGGGATCTGATCAATGTGCTAAGGCTCTTTGGTCTGTCTTTAGTTTCTCTTTTCATTTCCAAAAAGCTCATCAGGAATGTTCATTCTTCAGCCCCAAAGAAGGAAAGCATAGTGGTTTTTGTTTTAGTCTAGCTTCCAGTTTACTGTTTTCGAGGAGAAAACAGGTCAAAAAGGGTAGGAGCCAGGTTGCCCTAAAATCAATCAAAACAGTCCAGGCAGTTAAGGGCCCAGGGGGCTGCAGGTGCAGATAAGATATCAACTATAAAAATAGTGATTGTATATGTTTAGTGCTTATGTAACTCCTTTACCTTGCTTTCATTTCTAGCAAGATGAGTAACTTGAGTAGACTAGAGGAAGAACAGGAGAAAGAAGAGGAAGAGGAAGAGATGAAGAAAGGAGATGGAGAGAGGTGTGTGCTTTTTAGGGAGAAGAAGAATGTGTGAAAGAAGAGAATAAAGAGAGAGGCCTGATCCTTGACCCCAGAACCTCAAGGTCAATAAGATTTTCTGTTTCTGAGTGACAGTGTGGGACCACCTGGTTTCAGAGAACCATGTAAGTTTGGGCTGTGAGGCTACTGGTGACCAGTATGGAAGACAGAACAGAAGTGTGTCTTCAAATAGTTTCTCTGTCAAGGCTCCTGAGGACTTTGTATCACCATGGAACGGAAAAACATGCCTAATGGTGATCAATCACCCCACCATCAGGTTTGATTTGATTTAATGCAAGAAAGACAGTGACTTTTACAAGTATGAAAGTCTGTGGAATCCAATTCATCTCTACTGCTGGTAAATGACACACACCAGGAAAGGTCCTGAGCTTCGTGAGGTCGGCACAACTGAAGAACCTCTTCCTGTAAAAGTTTGTAGTTGAAGAAACCTAGCAAAGAAGAGTGTGAAGAGTGTTACTTTATAGATGACAAAGAAATTACAGTGCCATTAATATTGCAGGTCACTGGTTTGAGGGGGAAATCTTTGTTTTATTTTAAGATTTTTAGTAAGGTTTATTCTAAGGCTTAGAAAACTCAGGAGAGTTGGGTCTTCCAGACAAATGCATTTGCCTTGATGAAACACATTTGCAATAGCTTTCCAACAATGGCCCAGAGACTACTCCCAATTCACATTGGACTTTAAAAAAATATTTTTTTTATTCTATTTTGAAAATGGACCAGGTTTGGGGCACTAATTCACACAACTACCACACCCACTCTTTCTGTCCAGAGAGTAGGAGAATGAATGGGTCAATCAGCTGACATATTTCCATCCAATTTCAAGGATAGACTGTGTTCATTTTCTGACTAATGGCATGTCATTTTGCAGGAGCCTTTGGTCGCGAATTAATCCTGGAATCAAAACAGATTTTCCAGGGAGCAATCTTCCATCAAGTATTGATTTTTTTACACTCATGGAGTCTGTACTCCCTAATTTAACCTGACAATGATTCTGCACAATGGCTTGGGAGCATCTTGGCAGCTCACTGAAGGAACTTTTACTGTCTCTCCTTTCTGAAAAGGAGAAGGGAAAACAACCCACCCCAGCTAGCCTGCTTGGTCACTGGGGGGCACTTCAGACTTGATACTTTACTTCTGGTGATTTGGAATGGGCAGAATGCTGTCTCCTAACTTTTAAAGCTGTGCTGGGAGGAGAAGCTTTGCCTTACTGAAACCTTGTTCAAAGGAACATTTTTTTTTTAGCTGCCAATATTACACAAGTCTGTAATATATGGCTCAGTCACGGCCAATGTTTTCAAATGATACCATCTTGCTATGCCCACCAAAGATAAGAAAATGGAAAATACTTTAGGAAGAGAAGCTTTTATGTCTGAATTTCAATAAACTTGTTGCTTTTTTCCCTACTATTGTCTCAAAGGTATTTTTTTGGATACCTTTATTCCTTGATCTCTCTGATCTCTATGAACATAGCAAACATTTTTGAATTGTCCTAGGCTTTAAAGACAGCATCTCAGAGCTGAAGAGGACAGGGTACCTACAGCAAGGAGCCTAAGTTAGGAAAGTATAGATACAATAAGTACATTTTAGACAAAGAAAATATTACATATACAGTGGAATATTATTCATCCATAAAGAAAGAAATTCTGTTGTTTATTGCAATGGGGATGGAACTGGAAATCATTGTGTCAAATGAAATCAGCCAGGTACAGACAAGCAAATACTATGTATCCTCATTCATATGTAGAAGTTAAAAACTTTGATTTCATAGAAGCAGAGACTGTAATAGTGGTCACTAGATGTTGGGAAGAGTAAGGGAAAAAGGATAGGAGGAGATCAGATAACAAGGACCAAAATATAGTTCCATGGGTGGTCTAAGTTCTGATGTTCCTCAGCACAGTGGGGTGACTACAGTTAATGACATTTGTATTGATCAAGGTTCTTCAGAGGACCAGAGGATGTTTTGATTGGCTAACCGGGTCAGGGGCTGGTTAGTCCCACAATGGCTGCCTGTAAGGTGCAGAGCCAGAGGATCCAGCAGTGCTCAGTCCAAGAAGCTGGAAGCCTCAGATTAGGAGAGACTAATATGGCAGCCCCTGAGGCTAAAGGCCTGGAAACCCCCTGAAGAGTGGCCAATGTGAGGCCCCATAGCAAGGCTGAGTGAAGAGGCTGGGGTTCATGTACATGAGTGATGCTTATAGCAGAGATACACCTGCTGAAAACATGCAGCGTGCATCTGCTAGGAGGCAGTCCCTGTCTTATGATGTTGTTCCAGTAGGGTCCCCAGACTACTGGATAGTACTACCACATTCAGGGTAGGTCTCGTCCTCTCAGTGAGCAGACCCATGTGCTAGCTGTCTCAAGAAATGCATCCAGTCACACTAGACACATCTAAAAGCACAGCTTACTGGTTTCCTAAGCATCTCACAACCCAGTAAGGCTGACAATCAACATTGATTGTTATAACAATTTATTATATATTTTATAAACAATGGGGAGGGGGGAGTATGAAGGTTCCCAACACAAATAAGTGGCAAGTGTCTAAGGAGAGGGAAATGCTTATTACCCCGACTTGATCATTACACATTATGTGCATACATGTATTATCGCACTGTACCCTCCAAATTTGTGCAACTATCTTATGTCAGTAAAAGATAACAAGTAGATTTCACCTCTAGCACAGAATATCAGCTAGAAAATGTGGATGAATGTCAATGTGGCAGAGTGAGAATTTGGAGTGAATATAAGGCCACACGTATTAGGAGACCACCGGAGAGAACTTTCTGGAGTAAGACTTTTGAGTTGGGTTTCAAAGGGTGTATGTCACAGGCCATTAGTAAATGCTTGCTGAAAACTTTCATGCTCTCCAACTCTTCGCAGTTTCCCTTGAAAGTGGGTTAGGATCATGTGACCCATTCTGGCCAATAGGTAAAGAGTAGAGGAGATAGAGTCACTTTGAGGGGAGGCAGCTGTGAATTGGACTTTGTGTGAGAAGAACACAAAATTGCACCTTACATAATCTCTGAGCAATCTGTATTTATGGTAAATCACAGAATAGATTAAAGAAACAAATACAAATGGGCAGGTTTATTGAATAAAAATTAACACCAAACCCAGAGAGCTGTGATTATAAAGGCTTATTCATTCATAGGAATTTTGTGGGATTGAGGTACACTGGGCTCATAAAAAAGTAAATAAGTGCTTAAGTAGTTCACAGAAGCCAATGACAACTTTTAAGGGAAGCTGAATGACCTTATACCTACTGAGATACTATTGGGGAAGAGGACATTACATTTATTATAAATAGAGAACAAAATCAATGAGCTAGCTGAATAATGCATCAAACAATCTAAGTGAGTCCATGAGCTAATAGATTAGTGTTGCTGGAAGCCTTATCCTCTGGTTGAGTATCTTCAACTTAAATATGAACACAATTATCAGTGCAATAACCTAACAGGTGAAATACCAGGAGAATCTGGCCCTGGAAGATCTTGAGAATCTGGTTGGCAACTTAATTTCAAGCCCTGTGTGGAGGGAAGACGGAGGGTAAGTGGAGGGTGATCAGCATGGAGGGTAACGCCTCTCCTAAATCTGAGAGCTGGGATTAAGGGGAAATGAGAGTACCAGGATGGTGGCGAGGCACAGGATGATTGTGAATGAAGGACTGAGTGAGCTGAATCACTGACAGATAGAACCTGTGGTGTGCTTGTGCGAAAACAAAGCAGATGTCCTGATCAAGAGGGAAGTGGTGGGAAGATGGAGACTCACATCATATTCCCAATATTAGTTGTTTCTTCTTGCAGGCCTGAAAATGTGGCATGCAACTGAGCATGATTTTGAAGTATGGCCATCTGCATATTAAATTTGAGCATTATTTTTCTTTCTGCCCACTGGTTACACATTAGGGTGTTATTGCCTGCGATAGTCACAAAATGATGCTAGTAGGTAATGATGCATCTCAGATAACCAGAAAGATGGCCTTAGTTACCCATTGTGTTGTTGCTTCATACTGCCACCCTCCTGAACATTGGGGTAAAGTGACCATTAAACTAAATGAGATCATTTATGTAATGCAATTAGTTTAGTGTTGGCCTTTGATAGATTTTAAATGATTAATAATAATAATCCTAATCTATCGTTCATTCTTAGTTGATGATAAAAAATTTAAAAACTGACTGTCTTAAACTATTTCAGGTCATGTTTATTATCTTGTAAAACCCAAAGTCCTAAACTGCTAAGGACAAGCCCATTGACAACATTTATTACTTATAACAAAGTAAAAGTTTTATTTTATTTTATTTAATTACTTTTTTTCTTTTTCCATTCTTCTGTCATCAAAGTAAGGAAGCTGAAAAAAAAAAAGTAAAGAAGTTGTATCAGTCTGCTCCACAAAGAAGCAATGAATATACCAACTCGAGTTCCGTAACTCTTGGGAATTAAAAAATTACACAAATAGCCAAAATAATACATCAACCATTATTTTGGATAATGCTTAGCTGCCTTCATCCTTTTGGCTTGGAGCCATCGGGGTGAGAGTCTGTACTGTTAAGATTTATTTTAACCTCTGGAGGAAAACTGCAATTATTACATTTGATTCTCTTGTATTTTTTATTTCAATTTAATAGGAAAATGTTCAATTACGAAAACAGATCAAATGTCACCTGAACAAGTGAACAGTGTAGAATGAGTTTGGAGGAGGTTAAACTCTAAGTTGTGACAAATGGTCATAGAAAATCCCCCGTGTTTGAGTCAGTGATTAAAATAGCACATTTCAATGGCTTTACATAGATGTTGTTTGGGGAGAAACTCTTTTGTTTTTTATTTTCTGCAAATTAAAGAAAACTGCTGCTCAGTTGAAAGAATGGCACCATTTTTCTTCCCTTTTCCCCCTTCAAAGTGTGTTAACAATCTTCGCTGCGCACCATTATAAAATGCTCTATTATATGCAAGTGCCATGGAGGTAAATTGCACTTTTCATAAAAATTTCCAACTTTTTCCTTTTAAAAAACATATCACTGATTCCACCGCACAGAAAGATAGTTAGAGTTGAATGACACCACTTTCTGATTCTCAAAAGACAGAAACATTTTATCATATTTGTGGTTTGAGCTGCCTTTTTTGGAACCATCTTCAAAACATCGAACGCAGCTAATTATTTCTCTGAACATACAGGGTGGAAGAGGTTTCAGAAAGTAAATTCTAGTTATCAATTTATTTTTCTCCCCCTGATTCTGAGGTACAAGTGTGTAGGGGATTTTTAACTGGTGGTCAACTTGCTATACCCAGCTGAATTGAACTAGCAAGGTACTGGGTATGGGAGGCCCAGCTGAGATTGTGGCCAGCAGCATAAGAGGCAGAGTTGGAGAAGCTGTTGAGATGCTGTTAGGGATGCTGTTTGGAGAAGCTGTTGGAGCTTCTGGAAGCTGGTGGTTGTTGGGCTATTCTGCTGAAGGACCTTGTTGTGCTGGTTTTCCTCATGAACTTGGCTCTTTTTGTCACTGGAGGAGCTCAGGATCTTCATTGTCACTGAGAATGGCTACAGTCCATTTTGGGGGAGCTCTAATCCTCATCTTGAGTATCACTTCCTGGCTCTGGAGGGGAAGACAGTGCACTGCTCAGCCTCATGGAGAAGTTTGCCACTTTAGCTTTCCTGATGGGAACTCAGCTTTCTTCATTGCTGGAGGAGCTCAGGATTTCATTGTTGATGAGGATGGCTATGGTACTTTTGGGGGAGCTCTGGTTCTCACCTTGAGCATTGCTTTCTGACTCCAATGCAGATACCTCAGCCTACTATCACAGATCCTCCATCCCACTGGCATAGACTTCCTAGCTTCCACCACTAACCTTTGAGCCTTCCCAGTGCAGATCCATGAAGCAGGTCTGCATGAGACATTGTTGTGGCTCTAGGCCTCCAAATGGACTTACCAGAGACATTGTTAGGTCTTTAGCTGGCCTCATGAAGAATATTAGGATCTAGTCCCTCAGCTGGATTCTTTGATGTTTAATGTGTGGACAGATTTCCTGCACTCTTTGTATATGATTCTTTAGGTGATTCATTATAAAATAATATTGTAAAATGTTTCCTGTATTGTACTGTTCTCCTTGTAAAAACCCCAAACCATGACAGAATGATTGTCAGAGATCACATGTGACAAGTTATCCTTATTGCCCAGGCAGACCCTTCGCCTTGAGAAATTCTAGAAACCTTTGAAAGTCCACAGCTTGAAGAAATATTACCTTGGGCATCAATAGAAGGGAGACTTTATGCTGATCAATTGGAGACTGAAAGCTTATGGGGTTGGATGAAAAGCAAATAGCAAAAATAAGTTACTGCTTGGACCCTTCCCTTCCCTTCCCTTCCCTTTCCTCCTTCCCTTCTCTCCTGTTTCCTGTTTCCTATTTTGTTTTCTTTTTTGAAACAGGGTCTTTCTATCTTGCTTAAATGGCCACAAAGTCTCATGCTAAAGCAATTCCTCCCAAAGATACCAAGAAATGACTATATTCATATAAAATAAAAAATTTTCAAACAAAAATATAATGGCCTGTAATTAGCCTCTGGTTACAACAAGATGGATAAGACAGGCTCTTTCTCTGGGTATAATAAGGAGTGGGCTGGTTTATTTTTATTGCCTGGGCATTTAGAACACAGACCTGGTTCTTGAATAGAGAGCTGTATTTTTGTTCTGCTTTCTGAATATCTGCATCAAGTTCTCCCCATTGGTAGGTAGTAGAATCTAATTATATTTAGATTGTTGAATGAAAAAAACAGGTAGAAAAATTACCATTGTGTATGAGAGCCCAGGATCAGTTGGATTGTGTGTTTCAATTAATTTTATTTTGTTGTTAGAGAAATGAGGTTTTCTCTTTGAGTTGTGACACTGGAAAAATAACACTTAAAGCCCACTAACATATAGAATTAATTTGCACAATTTAGAGAAAGGAAGAAAGCAAGAATCAAAACTTTGTATTTTATTCTCATTTGGTTCTTTTTTTTCCTTTTGGTTTGAAAACTATGGCTTAAAATGTGGGATTTGTTTTGTAGATTCAGGCTGTTTTGATCACTGTTCTTTAAAAGATTCCTCTATGCGCAGGAAGTGGTAGGTAGTAAGAATGTAAAATGATGAGATTTAAAGTCCTGTATAAAAACACTGCAGTTGCACAGAAGTAATTAACATTTAAAAATTTCCATAAGTTTATATTATTAACAAGAAGAGTTGGGAACCTATAAAATACATTTTAAAGAAGACATAGCAGACAAGCTTTCAAGACTATCAAAATAAACAAAGCCTTACAATAAATATACATGAAACATTTGCAAGCAGCATGCCTTAAGATGTTTGCATTTAATTGGAGGATTTTGAATTCTGTCTTCTCAAATAAAATTCTCCTAACAAAATTTGGTTGACTTGAGCAAAATGTCTGATGTGCAGTGGGAAAACAAGAATCTCAAATGGTAGAAAGAAATCATCCCTGTGGATTTAATTGCCATTGACAGAAAAAGGCCATTGGGCTGGAAAGGTAATCAGTGTTCAGTCAAAAAGCATTATATACTTTGAAATTAAGGAGAAAAATTCTATTAAGTTAAAACAGCTGGAAAATGAAATGTAATAAAGAAAATATTTAATTTAAATGATTATTTTATTTTATTATCTTTTTGGTCAGTGAACTTCTTCACTGTAAATGTATGACTCATCTATCACATGTCTAGTCCAGGTAGAAATTGATGTTTATTGATAAATGTCAATCTTCAGAGAAAAAAATAATGGACTTGCTGCTTTTAAGTTTATTTCTTTCCATATAAATCCATGTCCCCCCCCCACTACTTAGAGAACTCTAGTTCATTTAGCCTACATACCCAGGAAAGCTATTCCCTGGGAAGACGTTTGGAACCAGTAGTTCACTTTTAAAGGGATTCATGCAACCTTCCATCAGAGGACATTCCCTTTTCCTTCCTCAGTTGGATCTGAGCACTAATGAGCAGCTGGTCCTTTCCCCTAAATTGAAGTTGCCCCATGACTTGGTTTTGTGTTTAAGGAGCCCACTATTTTATTTTGTTTTTGTTACTTTCTTCTATCCTTTCAAAGCCCAGTTTTCTGTCCTATTGGTTGACCCCCAACTCATAGCCTTCATAGTATATTCATGGATCTAGGGTCTTAGGTTACTGTTTAGGTATTGTCTTAGCTCATTTGGGTACCTACAACAAAATATTCAAGACCAGGTAGTGTACTGAGAACAAGAATTCATTTCTCGCAACTCCAGAGGCAAAGGAATTCCAAGGAGCTAGCATATTCAGTGTCTGGCAAGCACTGCTTTCTGTTTTTGAGATGGTAGCACATTGCAAAGGACCAAAAAGGGACAAATGTTCCTCATACCTGCTGTATAAAGCCACTAGCCTCATTTGTGAGGATTTCCCCACCATTCTTGTGACAGGGACATGGTCAATAATTTAGCCTGAGTTGTTTAAAGATGGGAAAAGAAACTGTGGAGGGATATATATCACAACCTTTATTTTCTTTAATTTTTAAAATATATTTAAAGAGAATAATAGCAAAAAAATTAGGAATGATACAGAATTTTACTAAACAAGGGCCGCTGAGATAGCTCAGCAGACTAAGTGCCTACTTAGGCAAGTGCAGGGACTGGGGTTCAATCATTGTCACCACATGCCATGCCAGCCCAGCATGGGGTGCACTGAGCCTGCCAGAAGGCATGGTGGTGCACACCTGTAATCTCGGAGTTGGGGAGGCTGAAACCAGGAGGATCACTATGAGTTGAGTTGTGTAGTGAGACCCTGTACCAAATAAAAAAACAAAAGGAAAAAACAAAAATTCACTAAATAAAATATGAATCTAGCAATAATTGTTATATTGAATATTGTTGTCTTCAAATTAGTTGCTCAGGTTACCAGATATAAACATACAAAATTGGTCAAAAAGTTATAAAAAATTAAAAAAGAGAGAGAAAGAAAAAAAATTAAGCAGTAACTGCTCCTTGCAATAGACCAGCAGAATTATTTTCTTTGTGAAGTAAGAGGCAAAGTCACTGACTGTCTAGAGGTGAGGTCAAGATACAGAAAAGTAGAAAACTGTCATGCAGGTTATTACAGCTCTGCTGTCCTTTTTTGGTCCACTACCAATCCATCAAAAAGTCCTACAATTATTTCAAGAGTCACCTGGGTGTCTCTCCTAGGTTTAAGGACACATCTGCATCCCCTGCTGCCCCACTGGCCAAAGTCTCCATTATGGCAACTTGGCACCAGGAATCCTGCTGTTATCATGGGTAACTGTTGCTCCATGAGTGTTTTCAAAACCTCTTTTGATCTCTGGCAGTTCTTCTTGGCTACTGCTCCTTCCCACCTGGAACTTTTCTGCTTTTTAGTCCTCTTCATTAGTGTGCTATGTAACTATTACTCATATCTTGATGAGCTTTACTATGAAGAGAAAGTTCTATTGTTTACTCCCAACTCTGTTTCTCACTCATATATGTATAAGCACACATGCCTGGCTTTTGTATACATTTGAGTAAGAGCTATCTTGCTGTTCTTAGAATCTCTACTGATGCTTCACTGATTAAAACTCTGTTACTACCTCAACACTA
>NDGM011109376.1:0-11854 GCA_002564305.1 Octomys mimax | reverse complement strand
GCAGGGCGGAGGGGAGCGCAGCGCAGCGCAGGGCGGAGGGGAGCGCAGCGCAGGGCGGAGGGGAGCGCAGCGCAACGCAGCGCAGGGTGGAGGGGAGCGCTGGGCAGCGCAGGGCAGAGGGGAGGGGAGCGCATCACAGGGCGGAGGGAAGCGCAGGGCAGCACAGCGCAGGGTGGAGGGGAGCGCGGCGCAGCGCAGGGCAGAGGGGAGGGGAGCGCAGGTCCAACGCAGTCAGGTGAGCACAAGACGGAGCTGCAAGTCCAGCTGCCGACCGTTAAACAGCAGGGTCTCCACCCAGGACCAAATCAGTGCGTGAGTCAGCTCGATGCTCCTCTGGCTCCAGAAGCCTCTGAAGGACGGGATGGTGTGGCAGCCTCTGCGAGCAGAAGGGAAGCGGCCACAGTTGGAGTTTTACCCCCCTCTGGGGAGGGGCCGCTGAGAACTCCTAGAATGGTTTCTCCGTTCACCGTTTACTCACAAGAGTTCGTGGCATGTAGACGGAGACGTGGCTACAATTGCCGTGTGCAGATCAGTCAAATCGCTTCGATCTGGCACTAAGTATCAGTTGCAGTCACCCTGGCCTCCTGTTGGCCTGGGACAAGGCTTGGGGACGTTCTGCTCCCTGGAAGACCCCCGCAGTGCGGGCGGCTTGTCCTTTTGGTAAGATGAGGTTCCTGTGGGAACGGACCTGTGGAAGCTGGGGGGGGGGGGCACGCAACGTCCTGTCTATGGAAAGTAGCCAAGATCATCAGAATCAAGGGCCGGGGAGGTAGCTTGTCAGTCTAAGCACCTGCCTGGCAAGCACACGACGCAAGTTCACTCTCCAGTACCATATGCAGTGCTGCCCCCAGAACCCCGGGTGCACTGTGTGGCCCCAAAACTGGCTGTGGTGGGCCACACCTGTAATCCCAGCACTGGGGAGGCTGAGACAGGAAGATCACTACAAATCTGAGCTGCTTAGTGAGACCCTGTAACATATAAATAAATAAAAATAACAATTTTTTAAAGAGAAGATAATCAGACCAGACTAACAGAGAGGCAAGCATGTGCACTAGCCCAGCTAGGAAATCCAGGTGGGAGCTGGGAGCGTGCGTCAGTCCCAGCCAGCCCCATGCTCCAGGCTCGGCCAGGAGAAATCCAGAGTGGGAGATGTGCGGAACACACAGGCCACGCTTACACGGGCCTGCAAGGACACAGAAGGGAGGACGCAGGCCTCTGCTCAGTGTTCCCGGCACCCGCACTGCACGGGGACGGTGAGTGGAGAGGAACTATTTCCGCTGCGTTCCCACTGGTGGGGTGGGGATCCCGGAGGCGTGGCCAGCACCGCATCTGCTGGCCAGGACCCAGAGGATTGGGCGGGCCTGGGGTCACCAGCCCGCACCCCAGAACTGGGTTCCTGCCCTCATGGGACACGCCGACAGTTGCACGTGGGAGACTGTGACCCTGGAGCCTGTACAGCCTAGGCCCACGGAAGCAGCTGGAGGGAGAAAATGCAGGAAAGAAGCTGCCCTAGGCCAGAAGCTCCGCCCTGCGGCCTCAGGGCTCCACGCTGAGTGCGCTTCAGGCCGAAAGTCGGTGATGCAAGGGAAGAGTGTAGCGTAAGTTTCATGAATCATCCTCCAAAATTTCTAGTCTTTAGAATTTTTTCCATCTAAACATTTTCTGTAAGTCCTTTACTTCTGTAAGTAAAATCCAAATTTTTATAATGCATCAGCTTGATATATTTTATAATACATGCTGCTTGAGTTAATGAAAATCCTAGGATGAAACTTATTACTTAAATTATTTTAAAGTACATTATACAGCTCATGGAAAGCTGCCATTTTCCCCTCAGGATAAACCACTTCCCCTGGCTTTGAATAATAAATTCTAGCAATTCACAAATTCTAGCGGTAGGAATCGCTTTATCCCTGTGAAAGGCCAGGTCAATTGTCTTTCTCAGCTAAAATGTACTGAGTTGCTATTTTGCAGACTATTATAATCCAGGATACAGACTGAACCAAAATGAACTATATGTAAAATCTACTGCAAAGGACTTTGTGCACTTCCTGCTTACAAGTTTAAACAGTAGAGAGGAAACACAAGAAAGAGCAAGGTTTAACATGAAAATGGATGCGAAGGACACCGTTCCATAATTAAAGCTGACCTGATGGCTGTAGGTTAACCTTGTAACCAAGGCAGGACACAACGGAAAGCAGCTGGCTCGTTCCTTTCAGAACTGACAAGTGTTCTTGCTTGTGGCTCAGTAACTGTAATCTCAAGGAAGAGTCAAATCTGAAGGAACATCCTCCCCATGGGAAGAAAGCAGGCGCCTGCCTTCCCCTGGAAGTGGGGGCGGAAGTGGGAAAACAGGGCGGAGCTGCGGGGGCGCGGGCTGGCTCCTGGCTGTTTCTCCATCTAGAAAATTCCTAGTAACTTTGGAAGGAAGGGTCTTGGGAAGGGCCCGCCACGTCCACCCTGCCCTGTGTCCCTGGAGCAGTGCAGCTGGTCCTGCACAGAGAGAGGCCATTGCCAGCCAGGAAACGTGGATTCTGCTGCCCCCAGGGAGTCCACAGTGCTGATGCCTGGTACAGAAGCAGGAAGTACAGAACGAGCTAAATCAAATGTCCTCTCTACTTTCTAAGACAGTTTCTAGTCTGCTCCAAAGGGTTCATTTTATTTAATGCTTCTGTGAGCAACGTAAATCAAAGAAAATCTTCCCCCGGTAATCCTTTCTCGTGTCGGCTTTGCCATAGTCTCCTCCTCTTTTAACAATGTGCAGCTTCCTGTGTTTATGCGCATGAGCCGGGCGCCCTGGTGCCCCGCTGTGTGCACACCTTCATGCCCTGGGAGCCTGGGCAGGCCCCCCGAATGCCTTCTACATGAGGAATCCTTTCCTACCGCTTCTTTCAGAAAACTAGAACAGCAATTTGGGAATTTGGCAGTTCAATCCCTGAGGCATTTCAGCAAAGAGAAAGTTCTCAAACTCTAGACTGGGAAAAGCAGTGAGTCATCGTGCTCGCAGAGAGCTAGGAAAGTGATGGGGCTTTGGGGAGGAGACTGTTCCATGGGCGGGCGTCACTCCCGTGTCTCTGTAGGAGCTGCAGATGTCATCGGCCCTGTTCCAGATATTGCTGACAGACAGGCTGGGCTTGGGGCCTCCGTCCTGCTCCCAGGCCACAGTGACTGGNGGACCCCGTCTCCAGGGAAGGCATGGAGATGAGATCACAGAGACTTGGAGCCTACAGCGCTGCCATCAGATAACGGGGCTTCCACCCAGAGATGCGTGCGCAGGGCCAGCAAGGCCATTCCTGCCACTATCTGCACTGCTGCATAAGTTCACAGAGACACAGAGTGGAGCAGATGCACCAGCCAGGCAAAGCGCAGAAGCCCAGAGGGGGATGGCGAGCGCAGTCGACCCCTCTCTTATCAGTCTCCATTGCCAACTCCATTCACTCAAAGCCCAAATGTCCATTTCTCCTGTGTTAAGTAAATGTTGTTTCCCGGAGCTAGCTTTGTGCCTTGCAGTGCACAGTCCTCAAGAATGTATTCAGGGCTGGCGAGCTAGCTCAGTGGATAAGTGTCTACTTAGGCAAACTTAGGGACCGGAGTTCGATCCCTAGTACCATACACCGCGCCAGCCCCACGCCCGGGCACACTGAGCCAGCGACTGAGACCCAGTGTGGTGGCACATCCCTGTAATCCCAGCACTGGGGAGGCTGAAAACAGGAGGATCACCACTACTCAGAGGTGCATAGTTGAATCCTGTACCAAATACATAAATTTTTTTTAAAAGAATATACTCCAAGCTGCCTGATAGCTCTTTCTGTGATACCCAAACATCAGCTATGATCATCTAACATAAGGTCATCCACTGTACAAGGACGGCCAGAGAGGTTACCCTTGGATTAAGAAAACAGTGCCTTCCCTCAAGCTCAAAAGAAAGAGCCCATGATGCCAGCCACATGTAAGCTGAGAGTGCTTTGCTTCTCCAGGCCCAGCTAGCTGTTGCACACGCACCCACCAGGGCTAACAGCACGCTCTGTTCTCCAACTGCTAATGAAAGACAGGAAGCCCAGGCCCTGCTAGTGCTGCCTAGAGCCCCAGCTCTGTCACAGCCAGAGCCCGACATTAAAGCCATGGCAATGATACCAAATTACCCAGGAGTGCCCAGCAGCCTGAGAGAAATAAAAGAATCTTAAGAACAGGAGCACAGCCGTGAGTGGCCTAGATTTAAAAACCATCACAATGGCCATCCAAGTCCTTGACTACACCCGTGACTGGTGTAATCGGGGAAAGCGCTGTACGCGCTAGTGCTCCCAATGGATTTTTGCTAAGTGTATTAAAGATCTTGCCTGTGAGTCATCTTATTATTTTTATACTACTTCATTAATTCTCCTCCAATAAACTTTCCAAGGCGAGATCATGCCAAGAATTCTCTTTTATCTTCCACAACATTTGGCATAGCCCTGGACACATGGAAGGAATTTGAAAATTCTCATTTAACTGGACTGACTGAAAGACCTGTTTCTCAATCGCGGTTGAGAAATTCCTATTTATCATACAGGACACTCTAGCAGCCCAGTGTCTTGATGGACAGGAGAGAAGTGTGGAAACCCCGAGGGAGACGCCTCCTCTGCCTGAGCTCTAGCTCCACACTGATTTTCTAGTGTTTGTCGCATTTTCCCCAACATTACTTAGAACTTTTTTACAACAGGACTTTCTGCCAGGCCAAGCTTACAACATTATTTCAGCCCACTTGAAGTCTCCCACACACGCACACACAAAGGACATGTTCCTTCTGCCCAGGGCAGTGGCTTTCCTTTGTTGGCCTTTTGTTAACACAGCACATGGCACTCGGAGAGCTGTGGCACACCCTGGACACTTAATAAGCACTCGCTGCAAGTGAAAAAATCTCAAAAGGTCTTTTTAAAGAAAATAGCGGAAAAGAAATGCCATAGCCATCACTGCTCCTCAACTGCTGTGCTGGAAGTTGCCCCTGGAACCACTTTCCTCGGGTTTGTGGCCGAGTGCTGACCATGTGGATCGCCACAGCTCCCATGTGTGTGGCCACAGCACTTCTCCCAGGTGGCCTTGCCTCTTTTGCTCCTTGGATGCGTGGGCTCCTTCCTAACCAAGAGTAAACCCAACTGGCTGGCCTCCTTGACCTCTGGGATGGGACTGTAGGGCTCCAGTCATCCAGCCTCCACTCACCACCATGTCCCTGTGCTCGACTCCTGGTTGTCCATCCCTGGCCCCTCAGACCCTAAGGAGCCTGCTGTGGCCCGTAGCCTTTCTCATTTTCTTCTTTGCTTCTGCACTTTTCAGGTTCCTTTTAAACAGACGTTAATGAGATTTGCTTCAATTCTGAAGAAGCAAGAAGAAATTCATGATCCACAGATGAAGACTTGTCACTTAAACAAGCATTAGAACGCTGTCTGATAAATAGGAAGATTTGGGAAAATTACGTGGAAGCTGACAACTGAGCTACACGTTAAGGTTTACCACTTACTTCATCCAAATGCTCCACTCTTGGTGATGTGGTTTTCCATTACTCCTTAGTAATAGGAAGAAGAAAAATCATAAGATTAGCTTACTATTCTGGAACATTCTTTCACTTGAGTATAAGTGACTTTGCAAGGAAGGTAGGAAAATATAGCGATGAGGTTTTTAGGATCTTTTAAAATTATGGTTAAGTCTTTGTTTTTTACAGCGTATTATATTTACCATTTTCATTTAGTAAAAGTACCTAATGACATTTAAAAAGTCATTGTAAAAGTAATAACAAAAACATAATCCTGGCTCCTCTTGGGATACTTTCTACTTTTTATTGCTGAATTTTAAAAATTGAAAGTAAAAAGTCTAAACTCATGCTGAAATAAAATATTTATTTTTGTATTACTAATATGTTTTTTAATTATCACATATGACTAACTAAACATGATTTGCCTTTTATTTGGGTAAAAGTTTCCTTTATCACCTTTGTGAAAATATATCTATAATTACTTAATATTGAAACTTAAAATTCTACTCTTAGAGATAAGGCTTTAGATTTAATATAAAGTTTCTTCCAAAAACACTTCCAAGCAGGTATTGGAGTGAGATAACCATTATCAGACATGAGCACCTTAAAGAGAATTAGTTTATCAAATGCGTTTCACTGATAACGCATTTCATGCAGGTTACTGAGAAAATGGGATTCTTAACAGTTAAGAAAACACTAACAAAGAGATGAGCACTGGCCTGGGTAAGGTTTTAATGGGCAGGCAGCAGACATCCGGGAGTAAATACGGAGTCTGGGGTCTTTCGGGGCAAGAGGAGCCAGAGGAACGTAAGACATCAGAAAAGCAGGACAAAGATACCCACCAGTTTTCTGTGTCCATTCCCAAGCTTTCCTTTCCAGGGTGCAAATGATGGTCCTTATTAGAACAAGTAAGAGTCAGGAATTATTCTCCAGGCAGCACAGAGGGTAAGCACTCCGCAGTTCATTCCTCTAGTTACCTACAGTCAAACACTTTGTTATCAAACTCACTGTAGTCTCTAAAAACAAACAAAAACTGCTACCACTGCTTTGGGGTCTAAAAAGTAAACAGATCAGGAAGATTGCAGGAGCTGAGACTTGCGAAGAATCTAGTGGAAGCTCCTGTAGTCTCTTCCTCATTCTTCGTCGGAGTGGAATGGTAGTGGCAACAGACACAGAATTTCCAAGGGAGCTCTGTGTTTTTAGCCATAGAAATCAGAAAAAGTAGATCCCTTGGGAGGCAGAATGCAGTGAATCCCAAGGCACTGAAATCTGGAAGAAGCAATCCCCTCTGTGGTGGTGACGGCATGTAGAGCCCTCTCTGTGGGCACAAAGGGCAAGTGGCCCCCGCAGCTGAGCACCAGCCAGTCAGGTTAACTGCGTTGTTGGGCCTCTGTGGGAAACAAGTGGGTTAGGGGAGCAGTTTGGGCGTTCAGTGTCTGGCAGGCTTACCACCCCTTCACCTCACAGTCTCACCTCCCACATGTGAAAGAGTGGGATGGACCCAAGTGGATGGGGGAGGGGATTTGCAAGTAAACTGAGGTAAGATCCACGTTACTGAAATCTAAGCCAGCCTCAAATTTCACCGAAAATGCCGTCAGGACTGAACTGAGTGAGATGCTGTATGTGAGCCACCCCTGGCGAAGACGTGGCACTGGAACACATGGCCTTAACCTAGTGGAACTGTTTGTCTCCCAAACAGCAACCTTCTGCAGAAAATTATAACCAGACCCAGAACCCGCCCAACACATTTATTGTCCAGAATAAAATCCAAAGTGACTCAGCGTGCCAGGAACTAGGAAACATTGACCAATCCTCAGGAAAAAAAAGAACAAGCAGACATCATTCCCAAGAGAGCAGGAGTGTTGGACCCTCCAGCAGCTGTGAGGGCTGCGCTCCTCGAGTTAAAGGACAGCGCGTCCCAGTGACTGAAAGAGGATGCACTATGTGAGGACTGTGTACTACAAAACATAATCAACTAGAAATTTTTGAACAAATAAATCTGAAATTTAAAAGCTTCTTGGTGAGATCAATATGACAGAGAAAATGAGCTGCAGACAACAGAGAAATTGTTTAATGAATCTGAAGATAAATCAGTAAAAATGATCCGATCTGCAGAAAAGAGAAAAATATTTTTAAAACTTAGGGCTGAGATATCTGTGGGATATTATCGAAAGGTCTATGTATATATTGGACCCCCTCCAAAGCAGCAGGCAAGATGATAGGGTACCTGAACAAATAATGGCCAAAGTTTATACTTCTGATAAAAGATATAACAAATACAAGAAGTCTAACATTTCCTAATTGGAAGACAATGTTTTATGGCTTTTCCACTCATTTTATACCAGCTTTTCTTTTGGGTTATCTTTTCAAAACATGTTTAGTATGACAAATGAGCTTAGGTAACGGAGATAGTGCCTCCCTGGGAGGCAGAGGGTAGCCTTGTTTCAGGGCTATTACAATAAAAAGGTAACAGCTGGGCAGGTTTGCGATGCATCCCCCTTAAAATTGGAAGCTTTCCTTGGCCATAGTTCAAATCCCTGCTAATCCTTGGTGGGCTGTTCCGCATGGCAGCATGGGAATTCAGAAGGTAAACTCACGCAGGTGTGAAGCTCCACCCCACAGTACATGAACAAGCAAGTTCGTTGTCTCTGCCCCAGGAGGGGGCATCATCCACCTCAAAGCTGCATCAGGCCAACCTCTCATCTGCAAGTGGGGCAAAATCTCAGGCCCTTCCTTAACAGCTCCTGCTCTCAAACAAGTTCGCCCCCAAAAATAATAGTAATGACAGTTCCTTGACTCATTGTAGACTACATGCTGAATACAACATAAAGAAAAAACCTTGAAAGCAGCTAGAGTAAAAACGATGACATCCAAAAGATCAGTGATTTAAATTGCATGGATTTCTCTTATCAGATAATGAAGGCCAGAAGGCAGGTGTACTGTATCTTCAATCTGCTCAAATAGGACAACTGTCAACCCAGGATTCAACAGTATAGGTAGAAATGATGACAGAAATTCACCGGCAGCAAACACAATCTACAAAGAATGATAGATTTTTCACATTGTAAGGGGAATGACGCCACAAGAGAGCCTGACTCTAGAGAAAAACAAATAATAGAAATGATAAATACATAGAGTAGTGTAAAATATTTTTCTTCTTAAATTCTTCTGAAAGCAACAATTATAATGCTGTGATGAGATTTTAGTGCACATAGATACTATACATATAATATCTATAATATAAAGGAAACAGGCTAAAAGGGGCTGTAGGTTTCAATTTGCTAGAGTTGACATGAGGTGCTATACTAACCGTAACAGGTTATGGAAGATTGCGAGCACACAGACACCCCTCACTAAACAAATGAGCAACTCATTAGATGAACTGGTTTCTAGGTGAGGGACTGTTGATGGTTGTGAGCATTACAGTACTCAGAGCCAAGATGCGGCAAAGGAGACTCCAACTCGACAACTGTCCTCTTAGCCGTATCTCTGACATGTGGTGCTATATTGTGTAAGAGCACAAGGCTACAGCACTGTACTGTACGGTGCAATCCGCAAAGATCACGGCATTGTCTAAAAGGTGGGCTGTACCAAAAAAGACATGGAACCTCCATAGACAAGTGTACGGAATAGGGCAAAGTACTGGGTTAAGTTCAAGCGGTAGGTCGTAAGTCGCGCAGCACACACCTTGGTTCTAAGTCCAAATTGTAGTTAAACAGATAGGTGGTTAAAGGAGAAATGTCTCAGAAATAAGGGATAGAGAACCAATAAAAAGATGATAGACTTAAATCCAACCATTCGATGAGCAGTATTAAAAACTAATGGTCGACTTACATGACCTAAAAGAGGGAATTCTTTCAAAGAACACAGAATCACACTGAAACTGACAGCAGACCAAGCCACAGACACGAGACTTTAAGTCACAGGAAGGAAGATGGATTTCAAATCTCTACATTTGATTAGAAATGAAAAATTTTATGTATGACTACATGCTTATTAGAATATATATTGATAATGTTGCCAAATAATAATAGAGGATTACCCTAAACAGAAGTCATTTTAACCTGAAGAGTTGGATAAAGCCTAATGAGAGAAATGGAATGAAGATATAAATTTTAGAAGAAATAGGAACACGGTAAAATCATTGCTAAAGAAGAACTTGCTCAAATGTTTTACTTGGATGACAGCAAAGTCAAAGCACATCATATTAGCCACATATTAAGTGTTCTAATAGTTTCTTTAAATACATCAGTATCTGTATGCTGGAAATCATATTCTCTGCCTCTACTAGAATTAGAATAATTTCAGATTTTGGACAGTGACTTTAAAACTCCATCATTTAAAACTCCACAGAGTTTAACAACTTACAGTTTATGGCTTTAGAGTCAAATTCTACAGAGTCTGGGAATCATTTTAAGGTTGTTCACATAGAACTTGCAGGCTGCCGGCAGGGAGAGAGCTGGACTGCTGAGCTGTGAGATGCAGGGGTCAGTGGGGGAAGAACAAGACAGAGGGGAGACAAGGCCTTCGTTTCTGGATGAGTGGGCCATGCATGGCCGCCAGCAGCACGCTGCCCACCCTCCCCAGGAGGAAGGTAGACCCCTGCTATGGGCTGGGGCTGGGTTCC
This sequence comes from Octomys mimax, assembly GCA_002564305.1. Lineage (NCBI taxonomy): Eukaryota > Metazoa > Chordata > Mammalia > Rodentia > Octodontidae > Octomys > Octomys mimax. The sequence continues at coordinate 1,724 of NDGM011109376.1, read as the reverse complement.
ACTGCTCCTCCCGTAAGTGACCCCTTCATGTTCAGGAAGCTGAGCAAATCCCAGTCTACACACAGCTACCCCACCTTGCTGCCTGCAGTGCTGTGAATGCTAAAGGGCTCCCTCTGCCTCGGGAGTAGCCACCCTGCCACCAGGACCTACGCGACTGCAGCAGGCTCCCCTACTGATGCTGCACGTAAAGTTTGCGACCTTCGAACAAAATGCTTTTCCAGGAAGGCAAATGTGAAATTACATAGAATAAGAAGCTGGCTGCTCATTCTTGGATCAAAAGCACCTGAGCCTTGCTTTACCAGGACACCACACCATCTGAGTGGGCCTGCTCCCACGGTGAGGCAGCACTCTCTCTAGACAGCAAGGACCTGGAGGGTCAGGCAGGAGCTCACAGCGTTTGGTCCCTAGGGTAAACTTCACCTACCGCTGCCTATAACCCTGCCCTGCCTCACACAACCCAGTATCACATCCTTCTCTTCCAGCGAAGGAAGAGGGGATATATATATATATATATATATATATATATATATATATATATATGTTATAATGCACAAAGCCACTCTATTTGTTGTTTGACCATGAATCCATGGAAAGTTTGCTATCAAGAAGGAAAATATGAAAAGCACAATGGACCAGGACGATCATCTCGGACAGCTGTGGGCCCATGGCATCCCCACTGGATGCTTCCGTACAGGGCGAGAGCAGGCACAGAACCCTCCAACCTACACCCCGCCCGAGGCCAGAGCATGTGTCATCCCTGGCCCCAGCGGGATGAAGTCAGGCCACCCGGGCCAATAACTGAAAGTCAGATTGAAAATGAAGCTCTCCTCGGAAGGCCTCGCCCTGTGTTGTTGGGATTTTCCTGGTCCTGGAAGGCAAGGCATGACCCAGTTCTCCTGCCTACCTCTCGGTAACCTAGTTCTGAGGCATGAGCACAGGGGAGTCTCTGAGAGCCCAAGTTTGTCTCCTGCATTTTCTGGCTGATCCTCTACTCACCTCAGGACTTGTGGTCCCTGAGCGCGTCCCTTCAGATAGCCAGCGCGTGCTCTGCCTGATACACCTGTGGGCCTGCCCGCGGGCCCGCTGTCAAGGCCCCTCCAGCTTCCGTCCCCAGGGGTGCAGAGCACCTGGCCGGAGGCTGCTCCTGAAGCCCCATTCGGGGCTCGGCCTCCATCAGCACCTAGGGAGCCTACCATTCCCTCCAAGAGCGGCAAGGGGCTTTGCTCTCTGTCTGCCGGTCCTGGCCCTGCCTTTGCTGCTCCCTGACCTCATTTCTATCCCCAGCGGTCTGAATCGCCATGCTGTGAAAGCCCAGCTGAGCCACTTTCCTTCGGAAATTGCCGCCAGGAAACGACCGCACTGTTTCTTCATTCACCACACTCGGTTTCCGCTGGGCCGCAGCAGCAACACTTGGTACCTCCGGAGGACAAAAACACCCAGCAGGCTTTCCCGTAGCTCGTTCCCTTCCTGAGCCTCTGCCAGGGCGCCGCACCACGCCACAGCTTCGCAAGCCCTGCCCAACTCCGTTCCTCTTCTGGAGAACCAAAATCCTTCGCTTGCTCTAAATGGCGTCCTTGTCAGCATCCGCGAGCCAGCTCAGATGCTCTAACGTAGGTTCTTCGATGCACAGCATAGAGCTCCTGAGAGGAAAGAAAATGGATTTTCGGGGCCGGGGAGATGGCTCAGTGGAATAAGTGCTTCCTTGGCAAGTGCAAGGGCCTGAG
>NDGM011109363.1:0-10434 GCA_002564305.1 Octomys mimax | reverse complement strand
CCTTCATTTTGAGTGTCGGGTATTTGTCCCAGCAATGAGAGAAGAGTAACTAAGACACAGTCCCTGTGCTTCCAGAAGAGTACATAACATACATGCCAATTCAACATGTTTCAAATAATTTCTGCTGGGCCAGGGATGTAACTCAGCGGCACAAGTGCCTTCCTGGCAAATGCAGGGTCCTGAGTTTGATTCCCAGTACCAAAAATGAGAGTCTGACTATACCTGCCAGCAACACACAGGACTCCTGCAGATGTCCGTGCCAGAATGTTCACATCTGTCATGGTTCCTTCTTCTTGACATGATGATAGCTATTTCTAGCCATGTGCCTGTAAATGACATGAATTTTTTCTTCATGGATAAATCATATACTTTTCTCTGAAGGTGTCCTCACACTGCTATACAACGTCTGCCTGTGTATCATCTACCTTACCTCCTCCACTCTTCCATGGGTGAATGTCAAAGCTGTCTCCATGGCTTAGGCGTTGTGAATCGAGCTGCAGCGCACACAGGCGTGCAGGTAGAACCTTGATACGCCGCCTCCAGCTCTTTGGGGAAGACACTGCAGATTGGTACAGCTGCATCACACTGTAGCTGTTTTTAGTTTGCTGAGGGTGCCCCACACTGATTCCGGTAGTGGCTGCACTGGCTTGGAGCGCAGAAACATTTCTCCTCTTCCACATTCTTGCCAGTGTTTACTGCTTCTGTGTTCTTGACAACACCCATTCTGTCCGGGGTGAGATGGAATCTAATTGTTGTTTTTATTTGCATTTCCTTAAGTGATAAAGATGCTGAATGTTTCTTCCATACTCGTGTGTGTGTGTGTGTGTGTGTGTGTGTGTGTGTGTGTGTTTAGTACAGGGTCTCACTACTAGATCGGACTCGCAGTGATCCTCCCGCTTTCAGCCTCCCAAGTGCTGGGATTACTGGTGCATGCCACCACGCCCAGTCTCAATTGCCGTCTCAGCACATGCCGGGGGCAGGGCCGGCATGGCACACAGGGGATCAAACCCCGGCCCCTGCATCTGCCTAAATCTACCATGCTCTTATTGGTTTATCCGTACTGCTTCTTTCAAGAAGTGTCTACTCAATTAATTTATTAATTTATAAATAGGGTTATTTGCTGTTTTAGTGTTAAGGTTGTTGTATTCTTTATTCTAGTTGTTAATCCTGTCAGACAAGTAGCTAACATTTTTCTTTCTTGCATTCTGTAGGCTATCTTCTCATCTGTTTCTTTTACTGTGCAAAAGAGTCCTGTTCCAGTAAATGCACCAATCTCAAGAAAAAAAATTAAGAAATATGAAAAAACAAGGCAATATGACCTTTTAAAAAATAATACTTTCATAGAAATTGGTCTCAGAGATATTCAAATTGACAAAATAGCAAACACACAATTCTAAATCATTACAAAAATAATCAGTGATCATTATTATTTTTATATATAGAATCTTACATTTTCCTCAATTATGAAGAAAAATGGAAAAATTCTCATTGTGATATGCCAAATCATAATTTTATATTTTAAAAATTTGTGGCCACTGAAAAGGGCAGCAATAATTCCCCTGAAGTTTCTAATGGGACTCAGAACATTAAAAGAAAGAAACAGCTCTTATCAACAACCAATTACACAAGTACCAATTTCATGAAAGAATTTTGAGGGTGGTTTAGAAAGAAAGTAGATATTGATGTAAGTGCTTAGCAGTTACAAATATGAACTAGTTATTAGTTATGAAGTAGGTGCTAAATACTATTTAAACTAGTCTTTCAATATAATTTTTATTTGAAAGTTTTCAAAAGAGGTAAATTTGTGTAAAAGAGACAATTCTGTGTAAATGTTCGTGCACTAACTTACGTTTCATTTTGGAAACAGTGACTAAACAAGTGTCGTAGACTTCAGGCTAGTGCGTGATGCACGAAAGCTTGCTGTGTCGTAATGTCGTTTAGGATATGGTTCAGTATTTAGGGATTCTTTTTTATGCTCTTAATTACCAAAATAATCTAAAATCTAAGGTAAAACTAAATATAGAATTAGGCGTGTAATTATAGCCCTGTTTAAATATCGGTATCTGCTTTGTGATCAAACATAGACAGAATAACATAGTTATGGCAAAATTGTAGAGTGTAGAAACTTTGTGCAAAAACTACAGTCTTTGATCAGAGAAGGTAAGAGACCAAGAATAGGGTGCTAAGGGGGTGGGTTCACTCCCTGAGGTTGTTCTCCGCCTCTTTGCCAGTGAGAGCCAGGTTGTGGAGGGGATGGGAAGTGACTGAGCTGCAGACACAAGGCCGTGTCCAGTTGTGACACGGGGATCGTAGCAGACAGAGGGCCACCACAAAGCACAAGGACACTACGGCTCCTCGGAGTTTAGCGGCCCTAGGAAGCTCACTGCACGCCGACACAGAAACTAACAGGCGCTCTGGAGCCCTTTAGGGCCCAGAGAAAGAGGATCTGTTGCACAGGATTCTAATTTTGGGGAAATTAAATAATCTGGTGTCATAATGTGTATGAGAAATCATAAAAGTAAGAATTCCCATAGTCTGTAATTGAAAATGTTGGAGGAAATACTGTTATATTTGGATGTTACAGATTAGAAGTCCACACAAAAGACACCAGTGTTGACGGATCATAAGTTTCATGGAGATATGAGTGAGTTTTTCATTCTCATTCTATGATAATTTAAAGTTACAAAAAGAAGACTCAAGAGCTCTTCAAAAAGCATTTGTGGCAGTTATCAAACTTGCTTTTGATTGTGTGTGTGTGTGTGTGTGTAAAATCTTTCTTTCTTTCTTTCTTTCTTTCTTTCTTTCTTTCTTTCTTTCTTTGTTTCTTTCTGTGGTACAGGGTCTTTCTACACAGGTTGGACTCACGGTGATCCTCCTGCCTCAGCCTCCCAAGTGCTGGGACCACAGCTGTGTGCCACCATGTCTGGCCAGGATGGATGTTTTGTGTGCAACATTAGAACTGTAGATTATTCCAAAAGACTGCGACCTAGAAATGACAGTCTGCTTAAGAATCTAGATAGAAGGTACATAAGAAATCGTAATAGCTTCAGGATACCCACTGAAAAGATCAATTGGAGTTTACTCTGAGAGTTACCAACTGTTGATGACACACCACAATGTCTACTCATGTGTTAGGTTCCTCAGTGTTTCCTGGGCAACATAATAGCAAGAACATGCCAGCTTTATCCGATCGTAATAGCATCAAGTGTGCTTACGTAAGTGGTGCTTAGAATTTCCTGAGTAAGAATAGCCAATTCCATTGAAAGTTAAACAGTGTAGAAACATAACCCTCCTTTGCCTCCTGTGTGAGATCTAAGGGTAGACCTTGGTGATTAGTACTATTTTATGCCTATAATCACGTCAATATGGCCACCACAGAATCCCACCAACAATGTGGCTGTTTCGGCAAGGATAATTGTGGTGGGAGATTTCTTCAGCAGATGAAACTTTACTGAATATGCAGTGGGGTAGTAGCTCTTTTTTGTGGTACCATGTATCAGACTCAGGACCTTGTGTTTACCGGGTAGGTGCACACGCCACTGAGCTAGCTGCCTGGCCCCAAAATTTTTTAACCGTGCCAATAACCCTCATCCTCATTTCATAAAAAAGGGAATCTAGAACAGAAGAGGAACAATGATATAGAAATGACGTCAACTGCACCAGAAACCGTACCGACAGGCTTCCCTGTTGGCCTCTCAGAGATTTTGACCTCTCAGGGATTAAGTGCAAAAATCTAGGGGCGTTTTCTTAAAATTAGCCTGGTGTATTGAATTCAAACTAGCAATCACAGTAGACTGTTATGGTTACCTTTGTAAAAGTGATTACTTGCAAGTGTGTAAGTTTAGCCATTGAGTCTGTAAGCAGGGCCCGTGTTCACTGTTTTTGTGTGCTTGGCAGCACCGATTCTGAGTGGTGGTATGCCACTGGCGGTCAGGACCCTCTTTCTTTTGTCCAGATGCTATAGCTAGGCAGGAAGAGGTGAGAGTGGTGCGTACTGAACTCACAGCTACTGGGAAGCTAAAGCAGCAGGCTCTACTGAGCCCAAGAAATCTGGGACTAATCTGGGCAGCACAATGAGACCCCATTTAAAAAACAAGCAAATGCTGTCAATCACTACCCCACATATTACTTATCATTTAAGTCATGCACAAATTTCATTTCTGTATCACATGGCAAAATTTCAAGCCATTCTTACAGATTTATTATAAGACTAATATCATTTTTAATATATGTTTTCAGCACTGATTTTCAATTATTTGCTTAGTATATATTCTATGTTTTCACAACTACTTTTTCATACGCATTAACAATTCTATATGTGGCTGCACCTATATTGTGAAAATGCTGGTATTGCCCTTCTGATTTTGAAATGATTATTTCCTTCTTGAGTCCTTTCTTTTTTATTTTATTTTAAAGAGAAAAACTTAATGATAAATCAATGGTATAAAATTTCAAAACAAGACTGTGGGAGAGGAACAATGGCAGCACTGCTGTCTTCAAAGGAGTTGCTCACGAGGCATAGGCAGGAAAAACCAATCAAGCAACGTAAGTGAATAAATCCCCAACTTTCTGTCCAATTAACCCAAAGTGAATATTTTCTGTAAGTAGAAATCCAACTGATTAACCTGTACCTAAGAACTGGGGTAGCCACCCCGCCTCCTCATGTCGTTGGGCTGGCAGCATGATGAGGCTGGGCCGTTGTGTTCTGTGGCTTGAGGGAGCAACGTCTGCTGGGTCCAGCCTCCCTCTGACTCCCCCAGTGAATTGGCTGGAGCAGGTGTTGAAGAGGTGAGCATAACTTTATTTAAAGCAAAGAAAGAAAATGAGAAAGAAAAGGCAACAGCAATAAGACCGATCTCCCACAAGCAGGACCAGCCACTGCAGAGAAGGAACACAGCACAGTGAGCAGACCGAGTGGCTGGAAGGTCGCTGACCATCAATCAGTCTTTGCACCTTTCAGATCTCGGCAGCCAAAAGCTGACCTGCCCACGATTCCTGGCCATGACTGACAGGTGAAGTCCTGTTCTCTTAAGCTCTATTCTGGCCAGGCTGCATCCCGCTTTTAGATTCCGTTCTGAACCTTCAAGATCGACAGGGTATGTCCTGTTTTCTAGCCACTTGGCCATGCCCTAATTGTCTGCCTCAGTTCTGCTGCATCAGTGTGACAGAATAAAGTGTGCTTTGCTGGATGTTAACTTGCAGAATCTTGAGCCTGGGTGTGGTGGTGTATACCTGTAATCCCAGGGCTTGGGAGGCTGAAAACAAAAGAATCACTGAGAATCCGATCTGTGTAGTGAGGCCCTGTAGACCCTGCAGACCCTGTACCAAATGCTTAAAAAAAATTGCAGAATCTATAAAGATACCTGTAAATGTCGTGTTAATTTCTAGGAGATAAACAATTGTTAAAAGAAGAGTCATGCACAGTGGCGCATGCCTGTAATCCCATAACTTGGAAGGTTGAGGCAGGAATACTCTCTTCAGTTGAGACCAGACTGTCCTACATACTCAGTTCAAGGCACCATGGACTACACAGTGAGAGCTTCTCTCAGAAAATCTCTCTCTCTCTCTCTCTCTCTCTCTCTCTTTTCCTTTTAAGTAAGTAAACAAGATTGGAAACTTTGTTTATAGTCATAGACATATATACCCCCTTACTCGACAACCTGATGTGATTAATTACACAGTCACTTGTGCTGCGGGTGGGAGCGGGGCGGGCCTGTCAGTGCACATTACTTCACATTGGGCAGCCGCGCGAGAGCTGGCGTTCTGTTGCACGGTGGAATCGCTGCAGAAACAACGAAATTCCGTGCATTCAGGAACCTGTGAGAAATGATTTTGAGTATTCTCACTGCAAAGAAATAACAAAAATCTAAAGATTCCCCAAAATGCTTACTTTGATTTAATTACTATGCAATGTATGCATGTATTGTAATATTACCTGGAAACCCATTAATAAATAATGGATAATAATGATAATGGGTAAGAAATAATAATGGATAAATTTCTGTTTTGTGTATCAGTTTAAAAAAGACATTTTGGGGGCTGGCGAGTTAGCTCAGTGGACTAAGCACTTGCTTAGGCAGGCTGAGGGCTGGCCTTACCCCGGGGAGTGCTGAGCCCAGATGGAGTCTGGGCGTGGTGGTGCACGCCTATAATCCCAAAACTAGGGAGTCTGAAAATAGGAGGATCACTATGAGTCTGAGCTGCACAGTGAGATCCTGCACACAAAAAATAACAAATGAAAAATAAAAAAGACATTTTGGGCAAGGGAGATATCTCAGCAGCATGAACGTCTGCCTGGCAAGCACAAGGTCCCAAGTTTGATCCATGGTACAGCAAAAAAAAAAAAAAAAAAAGTAATTTTTTCACATTGATACATGACATATGAATGGCTATAGCCGTACAATTGATGTCAGCTAAATTTTGAAAGCAGCCTGTATCCCCATCAAAAAATAAATGGATAAAAAAATGGCGTGTCTATAGACAGTGGAATACCACTCAGCTGCAAAGAGGGACAAATTTGAGACATCGTACATGAAAAGATACATCTGGATAATTAATGCTGAGCGAAAGAAGCCAGTAACAGAAACTGAGATACGATGCAGGGTCTCTCATCTGCGTAAGACAGTGTACAAAAAGAAAGAATAGTGGAGAACAGAAGACAGGACGGGGACGGGGGAGCAATCCCTTGATGGTGGGAATGGGCCCAGGAGAGTGAGCACCGGGCGCGAGACAAGGGCAGGAGAAGGCGGAGCGAAGCTGTGCTGCCTACAAGTGGGCAGCAGGAACGAGCTGCTGAGGAGGCTGTGCTCCTCAGAAAATAAATAAATTAAAATGTTTAATATCAAAAAAATAAAATAAAGGATCCTAAGAACCTCAGTGAGCATAAACAATGGATGTCATGAGCTAAGAATAATAAGAAGAATGAAAACGGAGGAAGGAGATTTAGAGGCAGAAGGAGGAGCGTGGGTGAGAAGGGGAAGGGATTAAAGGAGAAACAAGCTGTGTTATGTGCCTGTGCGTGCACTCCAAGAAGAACGCCGACAGCGTGCACTGCAAGTGTGTACAGAAAACAGAAAGCAACGAACCCAGGGCACGTAAGGAAATAGCCGCAAGTTCGATCTACTGAGTCCGAGGCCAGCCTGGACTACATAGCGAGACCCTGCCTCCAAAATGTAAACAAACGCTTTCTTAACAGTTGAAGAAACTAAACAGATCTGTGGCTTACTATATTGAATGATATTTGAAGAGAATTTCCATTTTAGTAACAATAAAGTTCAAAGGAATGATATTAAGTGGAGAACGTGAGCTTTGTCTTTTACCTTACGTATGCTATTTGATAGTCTTGTATAAGACTTAAGCCAGTGTAAAGGAAAATATGTTTGTTTAAGGTGGTGGAAGAGATAAATTCTAATTTCTGCATTTCAATCTATTTCAGCCAATAATCTATGCAATGACCTTCCCATGTGTTTTTTAAGAGATTGAAATGTATGACTACACAATAACAATAATTCTAAAATTGTGAATATAAATGGTTTGTGCTCTTACTAAATCAAATTTTGATTCAGTTTAGTCATGAATCGGAGATTGCAAACTTACCGTTGATAATGTTCCCCATGTTAGAGAAATTTTTACCAAAAGTACTGTAAATAACAGCTTAACTTTCCCACAAATCTATTCAGGCAATCAACCATGAATATAATGAGCACAGAACAAAAGAGAGATGTGAAGTTACAAATTATCTGTTCAGGTTCATTGCCCATTTTTTTCTTTAGGAGGATCACTTCTTTAGAAGAGACCTGAATGCACCATTAACCCTTGAATAATATGGGATAATAACCAGGCATATCCATTTAGACGAGTTCAAATCCCAGTTCCCCCACTTACTACCTGAAAATAACATGGGGAAATTTTCTTAACCCTTGGCCACTTTCTCAATTGTAAAACAAGTGATAAACTTATCATTATTATTTTAGTCAACAAAGTTAAATATCTAGTTGTCTTAGTTGCTCTTCTCTCATTGCTGGGACAAATACTTGACACCCAAAATGAAGGAAGGAAAGTTTAGTTAGCTCACATTCAGTGGAGGTTTCAGTCTATCCTCAGCTGGCTCCAAGGCAGAGCGGCACAGGGCAGAGGGCAGCCGTTCATAGTGGCAGCAAAGGGCAGAGAGCACAAAAAGTGTCAGCAGCTGAGGCAGCTAACAGCCTCTCTCGCCTCCTCATAGTGTCATGCAGATTCCCTGCCCCAGAGCAGGGGCAGCGTCCACACTCACGATAACCAATCACAAACTCCAGAAGCCGCCCATGACTGCAGGAGGCTGTGGGGGGACAATTAGACACAAACCGTAACACTGCTACATAAACATTGTGCTTAAATTTACTCATTCATAACATGAGGTTAATTAGCACAATTCCATTTCCACAAGGCTATTATGCAATTAAAATTTTTAAAACACAGAAGACTCAACACAGCTGAACAGAGGAGACGCTGCACTGGAGCTGCTACTTAGGAGGAGTCAACTAAGAGGCAGATAATGGGAGGGAAGAGAGTGACGTAGGCCCTGACGGCCAAACTGATCTGATAGGACAGATTTGCAGATCAAACAAAACACAGAATGGTGTTTACAAAGCATTCACCCAGCTCAGGGATGCCTGCACGCTGTCCAAGATTCACCACACTGTGAAGCCTCCCGGAAACGTATGGGCTGCAAACGTGTGGCTCACTCAGGCCGGATAGGACAGACTTGGCATACAGGGCCTCTTGCCACTAGCGCCTTCCTCTATACAGAGGCTGAGGATTTGGCTGTCACTGCTCCCTCCCCAAGGGGCTGCCAGATTTGCTTTTCTGTCATGCTTCCTACTGCACTGGGAGCCCTAAGGACAATGTTAGGGACCTCAGCAGCACACATGATCCTTCCTGCTCTGTGACCAGTGAGAGGGACACAGACGCCTGGAATTTATTTATTTCATTATTTAGCATTTTAGGGAAGGGTGCTATGGGTCTCACTATTAGATTGGACTCATAGCAATCCTCCTAAGAGCTGGGATTACAGGTGTGCTCCCTGGGGGTGGGGCTGGCACAGCAGGCCCCGGGATTGAACCCCCAGCCCCTGCACCTGCTTGCAGGTACTTTAATCCATTGAGCTATTTGGCCAGCCCTAAAGTTGAGAAGGACTTTTTTTTTTTTTTTGCTGGCTCAGGCTGCCTTAAGGCCGTTTCTGGTAGGCATATGGAGCTGGGGATCGAACTGCAGTCCCCTGCTCATGTCTGAGTTATGACAGCGGGCACTTAAACAACTGAGCTATCCCACAAGCCCCCTAACACCGGGAATTTAAGCAGCCATGGCACCGTCCCAGTGGGAGAGGAGACTGACGTGGAGCAACGGGCCTTCAGGTGCCCTTGAGGTGGTGGTAGATACTGGGGGTAGGTAAGATTAGGGACCACAGCAGCTTAAGGACATGTGACACTGGCAGTGATGACAAAGACAGTGAGTGGAACAGCACAACCCCTCCTGCTCTGCAATGAGAGAGGTTGGCATTCCCTGCGGCAGAAGAGATCAAGATGAGAGTAGTTGTCTCTCCAGCATGGCAGGAGCAGAAAGACAGCCCACAGGACCCTACCCAACCCACCTGGAGGTACGCAGCACTAGAGGACAGCGACATGCCAGTGGAAGTGGAAACGAGAAGGCTGGTCAGGCTGGACAGAGCCAACTGTGGACCCTGGCAACACTCGGGTGCATCTGTGTGAGGGCACCACAGCAACTGGGAGGAAGACACGGGTTTTGTTTTTTAGGTTCTTCAGATCTTTACTTTTATTCTTGTTCTGATCTATTGGTCTTCTTTCTCTCTGCCCTCCACTATCTCTCGTGGCTTTATGATACTTGTATATGATGAGCAAACATTCTCACTGGCCTTCCTGCTCTGCTTAGACGTTAGTTTGCTTTCTCCTTTATTCCCTCTCTCTTGCTCATTCTCCAGTTTCCCTAAGCCTAGGGGATCACCGTTTGTTTTCCAGCCTCACTTCTACTGTATTTTGCTTCACTTAGCTTTCTGTTTTGTTCCAGACCCTTCTTAAATTTCCCCACCAGAGGCTAAAGAGCACTCTTCTAATGGATACCTCTTTGCATATAAGCTCCTGATGCATGTTGAACTTTGTTATATAATTGTGGATCCAGCCCTTATGGTTAAAGGTACCAAATTAACAGTTAACACAGTTTGTCAGGCTTTAGGCTGTGCTTGATGCTATTGTTGTTGCTGATTTTATTATTTTATCTAGGAAGTCATGCCTGTTGGTATCAGTTCTCCCTTGCATGACACCCTGTGATGGTCCAGGGCCATAGCCATCACCAGTATCAAAGGGCTGAGTGCTGAGACAATGTCTTAGTTACTCTTCTCTCGTTGCTGGGACAAATACCTGACACTCAAAATGAAGGAAG